>JAFFST010053759.1:7615-15115 GCA_022414735.1 Noturus placidus | reverse complement strand
CGTAAGTACACACACACACACACACACACACACACACACAACCCTACCACCTTAAAGCTACCAGGTCTGAAAGAGAAAAATAGAGAATAGTAAATGGAAATGGAGTGAGTGCTTTAAAAGTGAGTGTGTGTGTGTGTGTGTGTGTGTGTGTGTGTGTGTAGTAACATAGAGGACGTGGTGCGGTTTGCTGGTCTGCCCCCTCGGAGACAGCTGACCTATCAGGTGAAGCAGCTGATCGCCAGGGAGACGGAGCTGGAGAGGATGAGGAGGGTGGAGCGGGCGCAGCAGAAACGCAACCCTCAGACGGTGAGATAGAGTCCGAATTCGGAGAACTATCGGGTCAGATCGTCCTCCAGTAACAAATCCGGTCTGAACTCTTTGAGCCCCGCCTACACACAAAGCTCCACCTCCGAGATACTCAGTGCGCTGTCGAGTTCAATTAGAGTCGTCATGACAGGGTGTTGGGGGCGTGTCTATAAAAACAGGCCCATGTAAACACACACAGGCTTTGATTTATTTATTTATTTATTTATTTATTTATCTATTTCTTCATGGATTGTTCAAGCACGAGTTTCGTTTCCGTTTCTTCAGACAGAGACGGTGGAGGAAGTGAAGAAACCCCAGGTGAAGAAGCAGACGAGCAGGAACCACCATCAGAGGCTGGAGAACATCGTGAAACAGACGGTGGTGGAGAGTAAGGTGCGGGATCTACACCGTACTTACATGTGTTGTTTATTTATTACTGGAGGTATTTAGTTCTGTCCATGTCCAGCGATTATACTGACACGGGTGTGTTGTGTCCTACGTTATGGGCGGAGCTCAGGACACGCAGAACAGCTTCATTTGCATTGGGCATTTATTTACCAATCAAATCAGCAGCAGTCAGTCGTACTTTCCCTTTTATGCAAATCAGCGAGCAGGTGTTTAGATGTTAGCGTCTAATGAATGGAGGTGATCTTTCCACCGCGTTACTGTAACACTCTCCAGACGTGCCATTGTAGAAAATTAATCAACAAAGGGGCGGAGTTCAGAACGTCACGAAGTGTTTTATTCTTCTTATAGCGCATTACGCATGTGTATACGGAGGTCACGTTGACACGTTTGTTTTTGTTTACAGCCTGAAACGGATTTCTTCGGACGAGCCGTCGTAGCCAAAGAGAAGCCGGCTGCTAACTCAACAGGTTAGCGTTCTTTAACACGGCGCGTTTTTGTTCTAAAGACCAGCCGTCGTACGCGTTTCCTATTCCTCCGTTTAACGTCCTGTTCGCGTCTTGTTCCAGACGAAGACGGAAAACCGAGCGGCGAGCGCATGGGGAAAGCCGTAGGAAACAGCGACGTCTGGTTCCGGTTTAACGAAGGCGTTTCGAATGCAGTGCGGAGAAACGTCTACATCAGAGAGCTGCTCTGAGACGCCCGAACACACGCTGAAGAAACACGCTGAAGGAATCTCTTTTCGTTCAACATTTATTAATTATACATTCTTCTGGTTCTGGTGTTTATTTCTAGATGGTTTTCATTACAGAAAGATCACACACACACACACACACACACACACGCACACGCACACGCACGCACACACGCAGCGTCACGTCTCAACTCGTTACATGATTATATTATAGTTACGATGACGTCGGCCGAACAGACACTTCTAGAAAATTCCAGCTGTCGCTAGATCACCACACATTTTCCGGTTTCCACCCACGGGTTGACCTTCAGAAGCTCGGCGTTCAGGAACGGATCCTCGGGAAATTTCCCTTCGGTCCATTTCACCAGCCTGGAAGGAGAAGAAAAGTCATTTAGAACCGGACGGACGTGAGTTTCACACGTGAGCGTGAGCGTGAACGTGACTCACTCGGGGATCGACACGGACGTTTTCTCTCTCGGAAAATCCAGCTGCTGTTTCAGACTTTCCACCATGTCCTTCAGCTGAGTCTCATCCAACTCGTCCATCTAAACATGACGGCACACACACCACAAACTCTCGTTAGTCAACAGCAAACAACAATGCTGGAAATGTCAATATTAAATAAAGAGTATGTTTTAATGCTTCTTTGATGTTTAATACCAAATGTGTTATTTATGTTAAATGATCCATCTTAAATATAATTTTATACAATAACCATTTTATTTAGTAATGATTCCTTTTGATGTTGAAGAATAAAATCGATTAATCCATTCATTTCTTTAAAGAATCCAAGTACGTGTTTTATCCTGAAAAATGAGTATTTTTATACAGTACTCAGTAATTAAAATGTTAATTCTTTAACGTTCTTAACACATCATTAAATCCTCTACGATTATTGTTTGATGCTAAAAGTTCTCGTCATGTCTTTACGGTGAATAATCCGAGTCTAATTGAGGTTAGATGCTTGTAGTAACGTCCCCCACTGTCCCCCAGCGTCCCCCACATCTCACCAGTAAACTATACGTCTACGATTACGCTTAAAATGTAGAAACGTAAATATACGAGAGTAAAACTTCCCACCTTGCTGTGATGACGGAATGATCCGGATAAAGAGCGCGTGAGTGAAAGGTCGTGCAGGAGCGATAAACTCCGTCGTGTCCGGCGCTGGAAGAGACTCTCACTTGCTTTGTTACTCAAATTATTTGGCTTTGTAGCTTTCTGCGTTCTGATGGAGGAAGGGGCGGAGCTCGGGGCGGATTTGCCTGTCCATCCCATGTAAAAGAGATGTAAAGCGTCCTCTCTGGTTTCCAGAGAAATCTCTGACCTCGTCATGGAAACAATAATATATTATACAATACCACCTCAAACTTCTGTGAGGAAAGCAGGAGAACATCTCCAGCAGTCCCAGACCCCCCCCTCCCCCACCCACACACACACCCACTGTTCATGAAACTATAGACCTGCCATTAATTGTTTATGAATAGATAATGAGTCAAGCTCTAAACAAATACAGAGAACTTTAATCGTGATAGAACACACGTGGAACTCCTCAGAATACCACGTGTGAACATCTATAAAGCCACCGCGGTGTTTATGAACAAGCAAACATTTCAGACGCCATCAGCGAGAGCCGAGATTAACGTGAACGCTGGTAAATTAGTGCATTAGAAGACTATTACACTTCCGGACTGTAACATTTATCAGGATGGAAATCAGGAAGGAATCGGACCGCATGATGTGTAGAAGGTCAGGAATAAGCGACTGACCCTGATTGTCAGGATAGTTCATTTTTGATGAAGTGTGTGTAAAGAAAAGCCCCCCCCCCTGCTGGTCAGTTTCATGTATTACAGTTATGGAAAAACAGATTGAGTGAACCAGAAAAATGCAAAAGTTAAATATAGGCAAAGAGTCTGGTACAAGTCCATACATGTAAGAAACTTCACACTGTACGTCATGTTCGTCATATTTTATTATAAATATTCTGTAAATACAGGCACTGCTTTTATTCTCAAGAGTTATGAGCCTCGTCCGTCTTCAAGATCCAACGGCAAGAAGTCACGATTTTTCATCGCGAAGTACATTTTTAAATGGATTTAACACGAGTTCGAGTCTGTACACCAGAATACTTTCTTTCCAATGGACAAAAAAAAAAAAGGATTTATTTCAGCAGATCAGAAAAACACAGAAAATTAAATACAAATAAATCCGGGCTCAAATGCAGCTTTTCACCTCTAAACCATCAAATCCAATAACACTGCATTTGAGTTACATATATATATTTATTATTTTAATTTTCCCGTTTTAAATGAAAACACAGAAGTGACTGCTCATTTATTTGTGCCCTCACCACTGTAAAGTTCTGCTCTGTTACGAGGATGTAAACCAACGCAGGTTTTCATCGTCTGCGTTTCCTTCCGACGTTCCTCTTCCTCAGTGCGGTTTTCTCGGAGCGTTCGGTCCGCCTGCTCGATTCGGACTTCCCTCTGTGTGTGGAGGAACAACAACAACAACACGTATTAAATTGAGACCAAATAAAAATGGAAGAATAATAAGTATTGTTTTAGGTAGCGTGGTATTTGTGGAATTCCTGTGAGAAGTTGAGCAGAATAAAGCGCCGCTGCAGCGCTCTCTTTAGGCAAGCGAGGGATAAATCAGCATTGTGGGTAACAGAGCAAATTTCACCACCATGAGTGGAGAGTTGCATCTCACCGTGCGAGAGCTGGAATGTTCCAGGAGCTGCGCTGGTGAGTATAAAGGTTCTGCAGATCTCTGTATGACCGGCAGGTTTGCCATCATCATCATCATCACCATCACCACGAGGAAGACCAGGGAAGGGTAAAGCGTACAGAGGTGTTGCAGAAGCTTGTGATTCTGGAGCACTGCGAGGAGACCATGTCTGCTGGGAGAGAGATGGAGTGGGAAGAGCCGGATCTCCACACAAAGCCTCCATCGCTGCCTGTGCAGAAACATGCGTCCATCATTAATCAGAGTAAAAGAGCAGATTCGCTCGTTCCCAGAATCCCGTGTCTTTGTCCGCCGGTACACGGCGAAACTTAAAACATCACTTGAATGTTGACGCTCACCACAGCACCGCAGAGGAGACTCGGGGGAAAGTAGACGTCTCGCTCCACAGCAGAGACGCCTCGAGGGTTCTTCTCCTCAGCAGGACGGCGCTGCAGGACCGACGCGTCTCCACAAGCGACAGGAACCTTCCGAGCTGAAAGACGAGAGAGAGTCCGATTCGGATCCGCTGAAATATTCCTACATTAATCTGAACATTAAGTGAGGCGCTCGTGGGAGAGCCGAGACGTACGCTTCGCTCCGGATCGCACTTGGTTAGCGGGAACCGTCCGAACAGCTACGTCTTCTTCACACTGAGAAACGGTTCGGAAAGGAAGAGATATTTAGAGGAACATCTGATTTACATACTCATGATTCATTCGTCAAAACAGCAACGAGATCATGAACATCACCGTCGTCGGTAAACAACTTCAAACGCCTGTATTTCTCTTTATTCTCACGCCAGCAGCTCACATTCCTCATAGCCGTGAACCATCCGCTAACGCTGATGCTTGTGGGCGTGACCTATTTACACTAGCAGCTAGCTAGAGAGAGAACGGGTTATATAAACCGGGTTACAGTCCGTGTGGAGTTACCACTAGGTGTGTATGTAACGGATCCGGGGTGTATTCCCACCTTCCTCCCAGTACAGACTCCGCCTCCATGGCTCCAGGATAAAGCGCTTACCGAAGACGAACGCGTAACAGATTTATAACTCGAATGATCATTACAGAAAACCACAACCAACAGTAAAAAGATTTATAATACGATATTAGTTTAGAAATGGAGTTCTGCAGAACTCAGAACCGGCGTTTACCTTCTCGGGTTTCGGCACGGCCGCGGACTTCTTCCTCGCCCTGCACACAAACAGGACAAGGTTTCCCCCTGGTGGTTTTTGTTCAGCGTATAGCTAGCGTCTGTTCGTTCTAACTTACACTACGCCCGTGACGTGAGCGTGAACTCTCCGACTCTCGATCAGCAGGATCCTGTGACGCAGGACAGACATGTTAGATCAAACGGCGTGGGGAAGATTGTCTTCATAAAATATCGATTTTTTGCTCATCTGCTACTGAAGACCGAGGTTCAGGGGTTCAGGGGTTCAGGGGTTCCTTTGAAACATTTCGCCAGGAGAACATTTACACCATTCTTACACAAGTCCGGAAAAAACATGTGACATTTCAACAGGGAAGTTCTGGCTCGGACGCGTCGCCTTGTGGATTTAATGTGGATTATATAGAACAGAGTCATGGCTTTACCTGGACTGCATCCATCCTCTAGGCCACAGCGTTTTCACCCTCGCCTCCAAAAAACACTTCAGATACCCCTCTAAACTCTGATTAGCAGGAGCGTCGAGCTCGTAGCTGCTCATCTTCATCCTCACCACCTCGCATAACAACTCCCTGAGAAAACAAACGTACACATCCGCCACGTCACGTTACAAAGCTACGTGTACGTTCACACTTAACGTTAAAACCGTAACGTGACGCGGCGGATGACCTGATCTCCTCGCTCCATCGGAATCTCTTACGAGGTGCAAAAAGTCGTTTTCCACTCGAATCGTCCTCCTGTTCATCTGATCCTTCTACAGCTCGCTTTTCTTTCACAGCGTCCAATCTACACACGCACACACACACACACACACATCAATAACGAACACAATGGACCATGAAGGTAGACAGGTTTAGGAGCGTACTTTGCAGCTCTGGCTTCGGAGTGAGCTTGGCAGTGATCATTGAAGCGCTTGATCTGATCGGGCATGACCCGGAACACCGCCTCCTCCAGTCTGCGGATCAGAACCGTCAGCTGATCGTCCTGAACAGGAAACACCACATCATGTACGTCTCTGTGATTCAAACATCTACACGGATATCTAACAAATATTCAATTCTTCCTTGAAGAAGAACATCAGAGAACTGAAACCATTTCCATAAGACAGATTAGTGCTGAACAAGCGAGGGAGAGAGAGAGAGAGAGCGCGAGGGAGCGAGAGAGGGGGCGAGCGAGAGGGGGAGAGAGGGAACGAGAGAGAGAGAGAGAGAGAGAGAGTGAGGGAGAGAGTGAGGGAGAGAGAGAGTGAGGGAGGCAGAGAGAGAGAGCGCGAGGGAGCAAGGGAGCGAGCGAGAGCGCGGATTAATTTAAATGAGTCTGAATAGTCGAACACTACTCATCAGTTTGCTGAGCAGTTGGAGTAGGCGGAGCTTACTTTCCACACGTACCCAATGGGATAGCTAAAGTATCTCTCGCTCCGCTCAGCTAAGGAGTGTTATTTAAAGTAAACCTTTTCACACAACGATACCCGAGTAACTTCCTGTAGGATTCGTTCCAGTGTAGGAGGTAAACCATCAGGAAGAGAAGCCCGACACGTCTCAGCTCGAGTCTCCTGGCTCGGATTGTTCATCAGGAGCTCATCCTGCTCCATCACTGCGTGGTGAAACTCCATGGTTCCATCGACGAGCATCAACAGCGGATCAGTGGAGACCGACTCGGCCCGAGTCATGGAGCCGTGGTGATCTCCTGGAGGTGAGTCCTTCCTCTTCGTGTTGAACAGCTGGAGCTCCTGAAGCTTCTCCTTGTGAAATTTCCTCAACATGCCATCCAGGTCCTTCTCCTGCATACGCAGTTTATGTTTTGGTACGCTGGAGGAAAGGAAAAAAAAAAAAAAACACAACCAAAAACACAATATATAAACACAGCAATGTGTTCTCCGAGCTCTCCTGTGAGAGCTTCAGTAAACTTCATCTACACCGTCACTGCTGCTGTGATTTAGAAGACACAGGATGTAGAATATTTTCTCTCAGCACCATGAGAACCTGTGTTCCGTGTTTTCTCCCTGATCCTGAACGTCCTCTTTTCTCTTCTTCTTCTTCTTCTTCTTCTTCTTCTTCATGTTCGCCTCACCTCCTTCTTTCAATTTGTGTTTCTTCACGAGAGAAAAAAAAAAAAAAAAAAAAAAAAAAAAAAAAAAAAAAAAAAAAAAACACCGCACATTTCTTCATAAATATTTCTCAACTAAATAGAGGTTCATTTGCATGACA
>JAFFST010053758.1:674404-690887 GCA_022414735.1 Noturus placidus | reverse complement strand
TAATTAAATCATATGTACATGAATCATAAGTAAATTGATCATATGTAAACTGTTATCGGGCTAAAAAAAATGTTGATTCTGTATTGATACATCTTGTTGTATTCTGAAAAGTGTATGAGAATCAATAAAATTGTTATGACAAAAAAAAGAAAGAAGCAGATCATTTTGGTCTGCCCTTTTTCCTTCTAGTCATTGGCTTGCATTGCCAATAATGTACTTTATTATTGTTGTTGTTGTTGTTGTTGTTGTTATTATTATTATAATAGAATGCGTTGTTTTTTCGTAAACTTTTCCTTTTTTTTAAACAAAAATTCTTTGCAGTTGCTTTGTGAATGCCTTTTGATTCATTTACATATAAGAAGGAATGCGGGCTTATTGTGTATTTTTCGCCGCACATTCTGAATACATGTGATAAATTTGCTTCGTTTTTATTTTAGCCATTTGTTATGCAGCCCTAGTGTTTTAGTCTAGATCAAAGAGTCTAAAGAATATCATTTGTGATTTTGCCCTTGCTGGAGGAAACGTGAGCCTCTGCGTTGCTTTACACTGTTTTCTCTCTGTGCTCGACAGGCGCCTGCTGCCTTCGGCCTCGTCTCATTCCTAATGCACGCGGGTTTAGAGAGAAACCGAATCAGAAAGCACCTGCTGGTCTTTGCCTTGGCTGCGCCTGTTATGTCTATGATTACCTTCTTAGGCCTCAGCCAGGTAGGACACCTTATTATGGAGAAGACTCAAAACAAATGGTACCCCATGAAAGCATATTGTCAAGAAAAACCATCTAGAGCTCCAGTCAGAATAATGTGAAGTTACTAAATGTAGGTTATTAAAATAAGAGTATTGGTAATAAGTATTACTTCATGACAACGGTTTCTGTTCCTTACTAACTTTGTAACTATGAAATGCTCCTGAGGAAAAAAAGGCAACTGTATGTATGTATGTATGTATATATGTATATATGTATGTATATATATGTATATATGTATATATATATGTATATATATATATACACTGTATATATATATATATATACATTGTATATATATATATATATGTATGTGTATATATATATATGTGTATATATGTGTGTGTATATATGTGTGTGTGATATACAGTATATAAAATATTAGTTTTGTGGATGTACCACAGCATTAAATGTGGTATGATGTGTCATCACTTAATTAATTAAGCAATTAAGGCATAAGCAAAGGAGAATAAAACACTGGGCTATAGTGAAAAACACATGCTGCTATAGAAAAATAATCAATTTCAGTGTAGTAAATGTAGCTCATAATGTTTTATACCTTACAAAATAAACTAGAAATTATATTTATTTGTTATTTATTTATTTTTAAATAAAGGATGGGAATGTGACAGGTCTGACAGCAGTACCATGTTCTATCTAATATCAAGCCTTGTAGGGTCTAGCTTGGTATGTTTGTGTCCTATAAGACTGTTTTGCGTAAATATCACGTCTGACCAATTTGTTCCATCAAAACACTTACCAAAAAAAAAAACCCATAGAGGCTTCTTTCTGTGAAAAGAAATCCTGACTCAGCTAATCTAGCTTATGTGAGAACACAAGATAACAGCTACTGGTCTGTAGTGTTAACCTGATTTGGCAGATCTCTATATGTATCCACAACGATTCAGAAAGATAATTGCTTGACCAGCAGTATCTAATAAAGTATAAGATTTGTGCACAAAGTGCAGTCACCTCACATTTATAGACTGAGTAAAAGTAAAGACGCTAGACAAACTCAAATAACATCTTTGTGAGATCTGGAAGTCTGACCATCACATCCATATTCGTTCCTTCCCCAATTGTTGGAAGCACACAGTTGTCTAGAATGTCTTTGTATGCTGTATGTTTAAGATTTATCTTCACTAGAACTACAGGGCCCAAACCTGTTCCAGCATGACAATGCCCCTTTGCACAAAGCAAATTTGGTGAACACCTATTTTGCCAACGTTGGTGTGGAAGAACTGGAGTGGCCTGCACCTAACCTTGAGCCTTGACCTCAACCCCACTGAAAACCTTTTGAGATGAACTGGAACGCCGACTGCACCCCAGACGTCCTCACCCAGTGTCACTGCTTCAGTTCAGTGATGCTCCTGTGGCTGAATGAGCACAAATCTCCGCAGCCATGCTCCAAAAGCCTTTGCAGAAGAGTGGAGGTTATTATAACAGCAAAAAGGGACTAAATCTGGAATTAAATAAAAATAAATAAATAAAAAAACAAACACACATGAATGTGATTGGTCAGGTGTCCACATACTTTGGCAATATAGTATATGATGCATCATCACCAGAGGATAAAGACTATGGCTACATGAAGACACACCCCATCATAGATTCAAGTACTTGTTTACTTTCCATAGTCTGTATAAATTCATGTTATTAGCTTGTCCTATTTTTGAGTTTGATTAGTAATTAGTGCTTTTTAGCCTGGTGAATTCCCTCTGAGTAAGCACACTGTCTTGTCCAGTGGGTTAGCGAATTAATTTAAGATATGTTCACCCCTGATTTATATCTGTATAATGTGTATGTGCACCCAAATTTTGTTTAATACTTCCATCGTTTTTCTCCATCCAGAGCAGTAAAGAGGCGCTGTCTGATGTCAATGCCACGGGGGTGGCCATGCTGTTCTCGGCCGGCACTTTCCTCTACGTTGCCACGGTGCACGTCCTGCCCGAGGTGGGAGGCATGGGTGGGCACAGCCACTCGGCTGGAGGAGGAAAAGGACTGAGCAAGCTGGAGGTGCTGGCACTCGTCATAGGCTGCCTCATCCCTCTGGTGCTCTCCGTTGGCCACCACCACTAAAAAGGGGGGGGGGACTGTCGTGAACAGTGGACTTTTAAAAGTGGTGGCTGATTTATCTCATTATGCCTCTGTATGGATCAGATCTTCGGCACAGAAATGGACTTATCGGGCAACTGTGAGATCACATGACCATAACCCCAAAGTTCTATGTGCTGATGACAGGCATTAACCATACATAAACAAGTGATACCACAGGTTCATGCTTTTTATGGTGTTTTTTTTTTGTGTGTTTTTGTTACTCCACACATTCTTTTTCTGCCATTGTGGTTTCTGAAATGTTTCTCTTTTACAAAGTGAACTACTATATATATATATATATATATATATATATATATATATATAATTTGTGCTGAGCGGCATGACCATTTTGATTCCATGTTTTCTTTCAGATTTTTTTTCTCTACATGACAGTATGGATTCAGTGAATGACAGTTTATCTTGGTTCTTCACATGTGACTTATAGTGTTAGTCGTCTGAGCTTAATATCTGAGCTGTATGGCCATAACATGTAGACATTTGTGCAGCAATAGAGTTTTTTCCAGTATAGAACTTGTGGTTAATTAGTGTTTTCTGTTCTAATGAATTGAGGAGGAGTGTTTTGTTTTGTTTATCATCTTGAACAAATAGTTCTGAAAGTTTCTTAGGTGCAGTCGCTACAGAGCATCCACTTAATATCTATTTTCTAATCTGCCAAAAATTTTTTTTTGAATATTTCATTTTTAAACATAATAGTGAAATAGAAATGGTGTCTATTTCTGGTGGTGAAAAGCTGAAACGATGGAAGGCTTTTATACACTCAAGGGACCATAGGTAATGTTGAAAAGCGGTAATGAGTGGTAGAATGGTGTATAATTATTTAATAGCGGTTTAAATTATGGGGAAGCTATTTGGCTAGAAGGATCTGCTCGAGCTTTTTACTAGTTTGTGCTTGTTACGTGTCACTCACACTCAGCTGCTGTTCACTTTGAGAAGCATCTCTGAGCTCTGCTGATGTGGTCAGGGTGGGATGCTTTTACTGTAATTATTGTGGTGCCTGCCCAAAGCAGAGCCTTTGTATATAATGCATTGTGTACAAATAAGTCAGATGAGCTTAATGAAAACGTCACTTGTAGCCCTCCTGTACTGAGTTTATACTCAGGCTTTTAGTACAGTTAATAATGGCAAAGGTTAATGGCGTTGATTCATGTGATGGGTTAGGTAATGTAATAAATTTACATTGAATCACAATAATGTTACATTTTCACGAGTCCTGATTATTTTGTGTCAATTACTTCTAGTGCCAATGAAACCGCCTGTGTTCAATTAGTAGAATTCTGGCATTATTTCTGAGTTAATTAAGTGTGAGCGTGACAAAACGAAGATTTAAAGATTCACACATGAGGACTATAGGCTTATAATGTATATACTGTCCACTTTTTTTAGGAACACCTGGACATTAATGGAGTTCTCTAATCAGCAAGTCATGCAGATACAGGTCAAGAGCTTCAAGTAATGTTCACATTAAACCTCAGTATGAAAAAATAAATTACTGACTCGTGCCAGATGGGCTGGTTTGAGTATTTCATGAACACTTGATCTCCTGGGAATTACATGCACAACAGTTTACACAGGATGGTGCAAAAATATTTGTAAAAAAAAAAAAATCCTGTAACATGGTCTGAAACGCCATATTGAGAGCGATCAGAGGAGAATGACCAGAATTGTAATAGTAACTCAAATAATCTTTGCAACCATGGTGAGCAGAAAAGCATTATCTGACTGCACAACACATCAAACCATGAGGTGGATGGTCTCCAACAGCAGAAGACCACATCAGGTTGCACTCCTCTCTGCCAATAGCAAGAATCTGAGGTCATCATGGGTAGACTGAGGACAAAGTAAAAGACCAGGTAATTTAATTTCTAATATAACCAAACTGTCCAGTTTGGGTGAGTCTGTTCCCATGATTCTGATGTTTGATGTGAACATTAACTGATGCTCTTGACCTGTATTTAAATGATTTTTTTGCATTTTTCTGCTGCCACGCTGATTAGAAAACTGCATGAATGTACAGGTGTTCCTAATAAAGTGGATAGTGTGTATGTACAATGTGATTGTTTTCTGTTGACATGCTTACTGTTACCACCCCAATTTTATTTATTAAAGACTGGCATTCTGTTAATTTTATCAATTAATATTTATATATGATGATCATCTTTGAAACTAGGTAGTTCCTGCTATCAAGTCATAGTAGTTATAATCAGGTGCTCCCTCACCAGCCCTTTTTTTTTTTTCTTGCAGTTATGTTGCATTTGATTAATGTCCTCTGACTTGCTTGTGTTGCTTGTCGCCTAAATGGTTAAACCACTCTTCTTCCTGTCATACTTTTGTGTAAATAAAAAAGCTGGACACATTTGATCCATGGATATCTGGTATCTTTTATGCCGGACTTCACTTAGGAGCACCTTTTTGATGTCTCTCATATAAGAGTCTCAGTTTCTGCCAATTGACTGCATGAAGTACTCTTAGATCTGCACTATATATTCAGTATAAACAAGCTGTGATGGTTTGTCTGTCTGTCCCTGATGTATATCAGTTAAAAATAGCTATAATGCTGTGAACCTGACTTGCAGAAAGCTTTATAGTAGATTAATGCCCTGTGAAAGTGGGCCGTTGCTCTTTTGTGAGCGTTTCTGATTTAACCGATATGACTGTTGCAAGTAATCTAAATAAGTGTCATATGAGACCTCTATTGACCATCTCTCAGATTTAGAAACTCTGTCATACACAGCTCTCTCCCTCTTGCTCTTATGCTATTACGTATTCGATGCTTCTATCGATGTCCACATCATTCTGCCTTGTTGAGTTATTGGAAGTTTCCTAATTGGCTGTGAGTGAGTGTGTGTGTTTGCTTTAGACTCTCCCCTGCTAATGTTAACCCCTCCACCCACTTCTTTGATAACAACAGCCGTGTTTTGCTCCTCCATGCTCTTTTTATTTCCCTTCCTGGATCTCCATGGAGCAGCCGGACTCTAGCATCCCAGACATCAGCAGTAAAGTGCAGCTGCATGGCGTGCTCTGGAAAAGATCCTCCGGAAGACCATCAGCCAAATGGGCTCGAAGGTATAGTGGGGATCTCATGTTCTGTCGAGATAAGGTGTTGGGTGTATTACTATTTTACTATCTGTACTGATTTTCAAAGCTTGATTTTCTAAACATTTTTATGAATACAGGAGTTTGAATGTTGTTTGTATGGATAGATACTGGTTCATTCAGAGATTTTATTGTCTTGGTAATAGATCTATTATGGGCTTATTCCTAGAGATGATGAGTCATGCAGTAGGACTCCATGGAAGTATAGAGCACATATTCAGCTTTTTTCAATCCATCCTAGAAAGGAGTATGGTAGAAATGTACACATCGTTATTACTTGTGTAGTGCCTGAAGTACATTATTGATCCCGGTGCTTTTAATTCTACAAACGATACAAAAAAAAAGATACAAATTTATCATCTAGATTGTAAAGATTAATATGCAGATGTACAATAAAAATAATTTACATAGTCATATTCACAGCACTTTTTTTATTGACGTCCAAAATGTTCACACCGACAGAACAGTTTGCACAAAAGTCATATTAATAAATTAATTACAGTCCATCACTGATTGAATACAGAGCATACATAACAGCTTTGTACAGAGTTTAAGTCTCAGGAACTGTCCTAGAAGGATGAGCACAATTCTTCCAGAAGATATTCCTTCGGTTAGTGTTTTTGATGATGGTGTTGGAGAGCGCTGTCTAACACATCACTTGAAAAAAATCTCCCATTGGTGATCAATTGGATTGAGGTCTGGTTACTGTAAAGGTCGTAGTATATGGTATGATTGATTTACATCATCTTCATCCTTGTTAAATCATTCAGTGAGTCCTCGTGCTTTGAAGATGTGGGAGGGGTCATCATGGAAGAGACCAATCCCATCAGGATAGAAATGTCCGTAGTGTGTGAGTGTGTTTCTCATTTGTAAGTCGCTTCGGATAAAAGCGTCTGCTAAATGAATAAATGTAAATGCATGATTGTGCCCTATGATGAGTTGGTCCAGGGTGTCCCCTGCCTTATGCCCGAGTCCCCTGGGATAGGCTCCAGTCTACCCATATCTCTGGGTAGGATAAGCAATATGGAAAATGGATGGATAGATGGAGTATTGTCAGAGTTGCAGTTATTTAAAAAAAAAATTAATCAATACTGACCAGTCATAATCAAGAATTCAACAGCACTAGTAGAAATGCCCAACGAATGGCAAGTTGTTGCTCAAATAAATAGAACATAAATTACACACAACAAAAAAAAAATTCTCTACAAATTAAGGTAGAAGGTATTTAAAAAATAAATTTAACAAAATAAATGTAACATTTGACTTGTTTTATTATTATTATTATTATTATTATTATTATTATTATTATTATTATTATTGTTTTTCATTGAACAGATTCTTCATTATCAAAGACAGCTTCCTGCTTTACTATGCTGAGAATGAGAAAAGAACCTTTGAAGCTAACAGATACTTCAACATCCATCCAAAGGTGAACATCTGAAATTCAATCCAAAATCCGAAGAACAATTGGTTCTCTTCTTTCCAGCCTGTTCTGTTTCTTTTTCTCTGACTCACAATCCTGTTGTTTTAACAGGGAGTTATCCCTCTAGGCCGATGTGTGGTCGAGCCAAAGGAGGAACAGGGCATGCCCTTTGCCATGGTTATCAACCATGAGGATTTTAATGTATGATCCATTCTTCTGATTACCCTAAGGCATCTATAAAAAAAAAAAAAAACTACACCTGAGAAGAAATTCTACAGTATTTTGTTACTAAATCTGCTTTTATCATCCTTCACAGGGAGACATAGTGTTAGCAGCAGAGTCCGAGTCAGAGCAGAGGCAATGGCTGGAGATGCTGGAGGAGTCAGGAAAAGTGTGAGTCTTAAGTGCATACAGTTAAGATTGTATACTTTTAGAACACAATTTTTCCATTCACTCATCTTCTGTGAATACTTAATCCAGGTCAGGGTTGCACTGGATCTGGGGCCTATCCCAGGAACACTGCGAATAAGGGGCAGACATACCAGTCCATCATGAGCACCTTGAATGCAAAATGACGAACAAAAGGCATTTATTTTATACAAGCAAGCCATTTAGTGCCTTGATTTGTACAATTCATTAATTGCCACTCTCTAGCTAACTCTCGCCAGCATTCTTGTGAACAAGCTATTGTTTTACACATTCAAACTTGCTCATGCTGCGTTTCAGGGCCACACTCAACATTAGGACCGCGTTATCTGCCATTTTCCACATACATGAGATAAAATATTCTTGTTGGCTAGCATTGCTCTGATAGAGAGGAGATACGGTAATGCCATCGTTCCCACCCAGAGAGCACTGCCAATGGACAATCTCCCAACGATAGGGTAAATGCTTTCCTGTTGTGCCATTTAGGAGCCCAACCAATAGTGTATAGCTTGGGATACTTTCTGTGCATGGTTTCCCTGTGTCCAGGTGGGTTTCCAGCGTGTTCTCTGGTATCCTCCCAAAAACATACTAGCAGGTGGATTGACTAAGATTTTTTCTTTAAGGTGTATCTATAGTGGTGCTTTATTTGCCACTCACAGATATATAATATTGGATCATTTTCCTCAATAAATAAATGACCAAGTATAATATTTTTGTGTCATTTGTTTAATTGGGTTTTCTTTATCTACTTTGAGGACTTGTGAAAATCTAATTTTGTTAGGGTAATATTTATGCAGAATATTTAAAGGGTTCACAAACTTTCAAGCACCACTGTATCTTGCATCATGCCTAGTGTTCCTTGGACTCCGGATCCACCGTGACCTTGACCAGACCAAAGTACTTACTAAGAATGAATGAGTGTTTTTTATGATACACTACAATATATGGCCAAAAGTATGTGGACACTTGATCAATGACACCCATATATGTTTGTTGAACAACTCCTAAGTTGGTCCCTACTATGTTGCTATAACAACCTCCAGTCTTCTGGGAAGGCTTTTCACTAGAGTTTGGAGTGTGGTTGTGGGGATTTGCCCCTTCAGCTATAAGAGCATTACTGATGTTGGACACTGATGTTGGGTGAAGGCCCGGCATGCAGTCATCCTTTGAGTTCATCCCAAAGGTGTTCATTCCGGGCTCTGTGCAGGCCACTCACATTCTTCCACTCCAATCTTGGAAAACCATGTCTTTTATGGAACTCGCGTTGTCATGGAACGCAAGTTTGAGCCTTTTAGTTTCAGTGAAAGGAACTAGGCAATTATGTGCTTTCTAGTGAATATTGTGACAGCAGTTTTGGGAAGACCCACATATGGGTGTGATGGTCAGGTGTCCACATAACGTATTTTCCGCACTATAAGGCGCACCTAAAAGCCTTAAATTTTCTCAAAAATCGACGTGCGCCTAATAATCCGGTGCGCCTAATGTGTGGACTGAGTTCCAAAATCTGTAAAAATGTTGTACGACTTTGGTTGGCGTAACAACCGTATGCGCCTTATAACACAGTGCGCCTTATGCATTGGTCAAGTACAGAAATAGACCCCGTAATTGAGTAAACTGCGCCTTATAATCTGGTTTTCTTATAGTGTGGAAAATACGGTACGTTTGGCTATGTAGTGTAGTTTCTGGCAAATACAGAACTTTTGTCCAAATGCTAACGAATTTATGCTTCTAACATAAATATAGAATCTATATTGTATAACCTTATTATTTGACAAAACTACAGTATATAACTGCAATATACAGCTTGAAGAGCAAGACATAGCATACGAACAGTGTTTGTTGCATAATTTGTAATGTGGTGATCTATTTTCAGCACCTGGAAGAACGCCCAGTTAGGCGAGGCTATGATTGAGAGTCTGGAGGCTCAGGGACTGCAGTTGGCCAAAGAGAAACAGGAGTACCTGGGTGAGGCTCATGGATGCATCAGCATCAGGGTTGAACTTGATTACATTTCATAGTAATGCTTTTGAAATTATTATTATTATTATTATTATTATTATTATTATTATTTTACACTGGTATAGCTCAAATAGGTTTTAAAACATATCAGCTTCTTATCTTGCTATGAGTAATACCTAATGCTGGTCAAGGAAACACTGAGAATAATGCATTCATACACGCGCACACACACACACACAGTCAGTCAGTTAAGACTGATAATGACTTTTTAATAAAAAAAACTCTATACCTGTGTTTTTCTTCAGATAAACTGATGGAGGAGACTGAAGAACTGAGTTTACAGAGAGAACAGAAGGCGGTTAGTTACAATCTGTTATTTATTTTAGAGCTGCCAGGTTTTTCCATCCATCCATCCATCCATCCATCCATCCATCCATCATCACCCGCTTACTCCTTTTCAGGGTCACGGGGAACCTGGAGCCTATCCCAGGGAGCTGCCAGGTTTTTGTTTTTTTAAGTATTTTTTTAGCTCCGTGTAATTAGGCACTTGTATTTGCTGTGCTTCTATGCATTTAATACGTGTTTTATGCTGATGGAGGTCTCTAATTTTATGTCAGGGTTCTCGTACAAATTGTTAGTTATATGGATACAAATTGTGCTGTGTATTAATTATGCTTGCATATTTAAATGCATGGCAAATGAGGCGTGTTTTAATCGAGCAAAAATATGAGATTAAGTATTGAATCTCATCAAATGTATCTAGTATTTCCTTATATAAGATTACAGTAAACCAAGTATAAGATTATTAAACCTATTTCCAGAACAATAGTCTTGTTCTATTGGCAGATATTTGACCTAAGCATTAATTTCTAGAAAGAAAAAAAAAAGCAAAATTATCTGCCAATAAAATAAAGAAAATTTAAATCTTGAATCTACAGAGTGTTCCAAAAGTCTCCATACACGGCGGATTATATTTGTCAGCACCACGTCGCCTGTGCCTTCGTCAATGGATGTTGGTCGATGTCCACTTCTCAGTCGGTCCGCAAAAGTTTGGCAGCAGTGTCGTGTTTGATGTGCATTCCATGTTTCCTGTTAAAATCCAACGCATCCTTGCGACAGCTTCCAGATCCATCCGTGAGCATGATCACAATACGTTCTTCTTTTGTCAAAGGCATTCTAAAAACTATCTGGGGGAAAAAAGTAAATAAATAAAAAAATATAAACTAAGCATGAAAAATTTTAAAGACATTTTGCTAAAAAAGAAAAAAAAGTGTTAATTCTTCTATGTAGGGAGACTTTTGGGACACCCCGTAGTGAAATTAGAGATGGCAAGATTTTCTTATTTTTTCTCATGTTAATAATACTGAAACGTTGATTATCTGTATATACAGATATCCATCCAATATTGTTTTCTTTAAAAACTACTCCACTTTAACCTGTTTTTTTTATTTTTTATTTCTACCTGAAGCACTTCACATTTAAACACAAAAAATCTACGAAAATATAATAACATATTAAACTATAATCAATCTTTACGAAAGACAGTCAGGTCTCTTTATATGTAAACGTTTCCCGTTCCGAAAATACTTTTCTTCTCCAATTCCAATCATTGCTTGGATCATTTGTTACAGGATACAATATCTGAAATGATTTCTTTGATATTCAATCCACCCTTTCTTTTCCTTCTGTTGGCCCAGTACAGATACTTGGTTATCATATTATCTTATATTTGGTTTATGGTAATCTAATAATAGAATATTCTGGACTATATTCCAGATGTATTCACTTGCTAAGATGCTAATTTTGTTGTGTGTATCTACACTCTTTAGCCATATCAGTACACTTTGTAGGTTTACAATTACTGACCACAGTCCATCCGATGCTGTGGATAATATCTCAGCCCAAACCACCACTTGAAAGACCATTGTATGACCTTCACTGACCATATATTATTTAGTGGAGGACTCTAAACACAGTGGTGACACTGAAACAGTAGTGTGTGTGGCACTGGTACACATGTACAGTACTCTTTATGTGTGCAAACACACTGTAGGAGCTGGAGCGACTGAATCAGGTGCTGGAGGAAGAGAAGCAGAGGTTTGAGGAGGTGCTGATGGAGCTTAGAGCCGAGCAGGAGCAGATCAAGCGGTATATCTGTGTTTGTAAATCGCTGCATGGAATTAGTTTCATGTTTTTCGTTACCCTTTATTGCACAATGCTGCATGTTAATGCCATGATTCTGATTACTCAGAAGGTGTTGGTTTTTATATTTTCTACAACAGTAGCTCTGATCATTCGAATCATATTTATTCATGTTTATTTTAATGCACGTGTTCTAATCCATTATCATTTCTATAGTAACAGCTCATTCACAGTAACAGTTTGCTGGATGCTCCATGTGATCTAAGGCTAATATATTCCAATAATAATAATTTCTGTTTGAAAATGGGTTGTTATTAAACAGTTAGTTGATGTGGTGATTTTTATTTAGCATTTATTGAAGGGTCTTTAGTGTGTTATTAGTTTTCCAGACTGAGGATTGCGTTTTGTGATGAGAGAGAGAGAGAGAGAGCGAGAGCCAAAGCGATAGCAAGAACTACCTTGTTTCACAGATATTCCATAACATTAAACGTAAATAGTGTATAAAAAGTAAGACATCTTATTCAGTAATCAATTATAAATGGTTAATAGTTAACCAATTGCTGTGGTATAAGATGAATAAAACACTTCAGAATGTGCTGTTATAGGAAAATAATTAACTTTGGCTGTATCACACCACCCCATTGTTCATTATTTTCCTGTACATTAGATTCTAATTTTTCTTATTTACTGACCGCTGTGATGAAGCAAAACACTTAAAGTATGTCAGTATATGACAGTTTTTCATCAGTAAGAGATGATGGAAATGAGCACTATGCGTTAGGATGATATGTATGGTGTCACAACCATTTTTTTTTTAACTTTAAATGGGACACTTCTGCAGGATGTATAGATACTGTATGATTTAGAGTAATGTGTCTTGACGATCTAGGTGAGGTAGCTGTGTCAGGTTAATGAAGTGGAACGGATGAAGCCGCTCATATGAGTTGAAAATCGTCTTTATTAAACAGGTACATTTCTGTTTTAGGTTTCGGTAAGTCAGACGTTTTGACGCTGCTTTAATGCTGTTTTTAGGGATTTGGATGGAACAGCTCTGTCACTGAAAGGAGTCGAGTCTGAGAAAGAAGAGCTTAACAGTCTGACCACTCGACTACAGCGGTCTCTTGAGGTACACAGCTTCTTGGAACTGCTTTAATAAATTGATCTGAGTCTAAATTATTATTATTATTATTATTATTATTATTATTATTGAGGATTTTGGATTTCTTTAAGTGAGCACTAGGCTTAGTTTTAGTGCTGCAGTGTTTTGTGTTTGTGACTGCTCAGGAGCTATCTAAGGAGAAGCAGCATACTCTGGATATGCTCAGAGCGAAAGAGATGGATGGGATTGACTCTGTGGACCAGGCTTCTGTTCCTGATCCTAAATGCCCCAAACCACAGGAACAACTACAGGGCAACCTAAGAAACATCGAGGAGCACATGATGTGTCTACTCTGTGAAAAGAAGCAGGCAGAAGAGAGGTAATAAATAAATAATAAAAGCTTCAAGCTGATTTTTTTTTTTCTCTGAACTTATCATGTCTTCTGTTTTTATATAATATACAGTATTTTAAATCCATAGAGTGTATATAATCAAAGAAAAAAAACGTATCACAAGCAACAAAAATGGTCAAATATGTATTGTTAAATTGTTTAGATGTTTAAAAAAATTGCAAAGGATATCAGTTTATACATCATGCTGAGAATGACGTATAAAAAAAAACTACTACAACATGTAATTCTTGATGCTAATTGGACAAGCTGATGAATATTTTTTTATTACAGCAGCTCTGAAAGTAGTTCCGGCTTCAAGGCAAATCACAGGTTTATATTAATGTGCGCTTTCTAAAACTTTAGCATTTCTATACTAACTTACATGTGAAGTTGTTCCACATAAACAGATTAAACGTGTTTGTTGCTACCGTGAAACTGTTTTCACTGCAGGGGCATTTATTTAACATCTGCAGCGTTAGCACTTTGTATCAGACAGAGGTAAAGCCTCAGCATTAAGATTTCTTAAAGAGTTTCTCGGTGACAAGCTGCGTTTTTGTCTCATGAAAGAAAAAGAGAGGCTGTTGAGGGGGGAAAAAGAGAGTGGTTGCATCTGAATATCTCTGATAACATACTCTACAGTAGTTGAAAAGCAGTACACCAAAGGAGTAGTATGTCTGAATTCTCAGTATTCACAAAACAGTTGGCAAGAAATACCCGGGATGACGTACTGCTTCTAACGAGATTCTGCAGTAGGGAACCAATGGACATTGCACTATCCCATAAGGCAAGGGGACTGGCATGGAAGAGCTGTCAGAATCTGATATAGAGGAAGGCAGCTTGTCGGCTCTTATGAAATTGTAGGTCACGTGACCATGCCAACATGGCAGATGTATGTCCGGATTGTATTCATACTACACCCTTATGTACTGTATCCATGGCCGAGCAGTAGGTTCCGTCACAGTATACGATTTCAGATGCAGAGTCTTTTTATCGCTGCTATAAGAAAAGTGATGACAGGAACTGATTTTCCACAACATTCCTTTAAACTATAACTAAATCAAACATGTCGTCCTTTTTATTTAAAAATTTGCAAATTGCTGTGGTGTAAGAGGAGTAGGCTTTGTGGATCACATTGATGAAATACGTGGAGAAGTGATGACCCATAAAGTGACCGATGGTCGGTCTCGACTAATCAGTGATGGAGAGAAGGAAGAGGAGTAGAACACTTGATGTGCTGTAACTTTGAAGTCCTGACAGTAACTACCCTTCGTCCAACTGTTTTATTTCTTATATAGACCATCCATTTGCCACATAATTTAGTAAATTATAGCAAGCTTTTAGTATTTACACACATCATGCCATTTTCACTTTTGATAACATGCCATTTGCTCGTCACTTGCACTTTCGTGCCATCCTACCTCATTTTCTCTTTGCTCTTTACACTTAATGTGACTTGCTCTTCTGCCCTTCTGGTTAAATGCTAACTGTTGGCGTTGTACTTGTGCGTGTACTTTTACTATAGTACTTCAGCAGACGACTTAATATATTAATGCCTGAATGCAGTAGTAAATAATTCAGTACAATGCAAGTTGTGCTTTAAAGAATGCTTTGTCAAACCGCATCTGAAGGAATGGACCTATATTCCTGACTCAGAGCTACCCCAGTGTTAATGGAGGCTGGATGCAGTTAAATGGAAACATCTATTGATTTGCAAACGGACGTCATACTGATCAATGACCGCAATGAGCAGAGTGCAGCGCACAGTGAGGTTATAGACTGACTTGAGGCTAGGAGTGATTATGCTTTAGAATGGTTTGTGCTGTATTGAAGTCTACCTCAGGTGTTTATTCAATAATGAACTCTGATTTATACACTGACTTTAATAATAATTAGTTGAAAGTAGGATTTAAAATGACGTTACTAAAGGAAAATGTCACACTTTTTTTAAAAATCTCAATTACTGACACTGGCGACTCCCTCCATAAATGCTAAATAAACATCTTGTTACAGAAAACACAGTCCATACAGGATTTCGTGAAGTTGTTTTGTGATTGTTTTGGCAAAAATGCTTGATTCTGCTACAAAATTGCAATTCCATGAAATTGTCTTTCACAGTAATGTTTGTTTGTAAATGAGCGCTTTTAGGTGTACTCATGTTCGACACACGCGACTCGAAGAGGGCTTTGGCTGAATGTGTGTTTTGATGATATCACAATGTTTCTTTGCCCAAATTTACGGAAATTCTGAGAAATTGCAAGCTCCTCCGAGTATTGCGATGTTTCCAGGATTTAGCAATTTTGAGATGAACGCAAAATCAAGGCGAGACTGACTTCACCGCATCAACTATTATACACTTTTCTTTGTTAAATAATAGCAAATGTTTCAACACATTTCATATTAGGTGTAGATTTTATGAAGCGTCAAACATACAAGTCCCTTTGAATTAGCTGTTACTATAGAAACGATAACATATTTGAGCAAGCTCATTGTTGTAAAACTGATTATAGAAACTTAGTCGACACCTTCTGACCAATCAGATTTGAGAATTCAACAGTGCTATGGTATAAAAGATAACTGTTAAGTGTATCATTTGCATCTAAGATTGAGCATCTAAATGTCAAAATGCATTGTGGGTATTTGTGGGATGACTAGAACAGGACAAAACACTTTTTTAATAATGAGTTATATAATGAATAGTGTAAAGTGTGTATGGCAGTAGGGCTATATTATTGAATACAATACTCACCTGTCAATGGTGAGAGACGACAGCTGCTCTGTGTCTCCCTCTGCAGGCTCAGAGAGAACGAGCAGCGAGCGCATGTGCTGCAGGAGGAGAGAGAGTTTTACTCAACTCATGCTCAAGTGCTTCAGCAGTCCCTCAGTCAGCTAGCAGCTGATAAACAGCAGGCCGAAGCTGAGCTCAAGGTGAGTAGGAAGGACAAAGAAAGCACAGAGAAAGCACTCTGGCTGTTTTGAGCAGTAATGTACAGTAGGGGTGATGAAGGTATATCAGTAACAGTAGGATATAACTCATCGTATAGTGTGCGCTCATAAATTTACATACCCCTCGCAGAATCTGCTAAATGTTAT
>JAFFST010053758.1:657556-674285 GCA_022414735.1 Noturus placidus | reverse complement strand
TGTATGTATATATATATATATATATATATATATATATATATATATTACACATAAAATTTGCTTTAATAAAAGGGCTCATTAAAATTGCATTTAGTTTGTTATTTAGTCCTGCCCTGAATAAGCTACATCACTTAACAGATCTTCACGTATAGTCTACAAGACACAATAATAACTGAATTTACACAAATGAACCAGTTCAAACGTTTAAAAGTATCGTTACCTGGATGATCAGTGACTGGTTTTGTGTTGAGATAGTTGTTCACGAGTCCCTTGTTTGTCCTGAGCAGCCCACTGTTCTTCAGCAAACAGTTCAGGTCCTGCAAATTATTTGCTTTTCCATTTCCTGCATATTTGAGCCCTTTCCAACACCTTTCCATATGATGTTGAAATCCATCTTTTTACACTGAGGATGACTGATGAACTCGTACATGACTGTTACACAAGGTGGAAACGTTCACTGATGCTCAAGAAGGCAACATGATACATTAAGAGCCAGGGGGGTGTAAACTTTTGAACAGGATGGTTGCTGTAAATTGTTATTATTTTGTCTTCTGGGAAAGATGTAAATATCATCTGTAGGTTCTGAAGGGCCGTTCTACATGATAAAATAAGATCTTTAAACAAAATAGCAATTTTCACCGATCATGTTGTTGTTGTTGTTGTTTTACCATTACTCCAGACCTGATAAATGTCCAGAAAATGACAAATATCACATTCAGAAAACCATTTCAACTATTTGTCTTGTGATGTTTTGTGGTATTGAATTTAATGCCTTGTTGGTAGAAATAAAATTTCTTTTGTTCTGTGTGCAGAATATTTCACATAATTCACACCTGATATTTACTAAGCCAGTACAATCACCCATGCATTAGACTCGACTGCAGAAAATAAAAACCACATTGTTTACATGTATTGGCGTAAAACTATTTCTAAGCATTTTAAAGAAAGGTAGTTTAAGAAAAGATCAATCTTTTCATATTAAATGCCAAAGTCTTTGATTCTGTGTGCTAATGTGAGGGATGGCGTTCATGCACACTTCTCACAGCCTAATCTGCTATTAAATTTCATAGAATCTCTTCTCTCACTTTTCTCTCTGTCTCATCTCTCTGCACACATATCCTTTATTATTAAGTTACTCCTGAGTGATAAAGAAAAAAAATCGATGGTTCATCTCCACACTCCACTGTATCGTCCCTCTCTCCCGTGAAATAATCACTCATCTACACCATCTATATTCCACACATTTTCCTTCAGGGCTATATAATTCTTATGTAAGTAATGTATCTGTGTGTGTGGGGGGGGGTGTCCAGGCTGAGATGGAGTCCAGGGCAGTGTTGGAACGCAGGCTGAAGATGGCTGAGGAGGCCCTGAAGAACCTGGAACAGGGTCTGCACTGTTTGGAGCGCAGCCGAGAAGGAGACGAGAAAATGATCGGAGATGTCGGCCACCTCCGCAGTGAGTGTGCTCAAAACCGCGTTAAAATATTTAGTCATGCTGTTTGTAGATCCTATAATAATAATAATAATAATAATAATAATAATAATCATTTATAATAATAATTTATCAATTTGTATAGCGCAACGAACATAATTTAACTCAAGCCAATGATGTGCATTATTGCAGACTATGGGCAATAAGTGAGCACTTAAATCCGTGAGAAGGGAGACTTTATATAGTCAGACTTTATCCTCTCCTCATGCTGTTTCTGGTATGAAATGTTAACAGAAAAGCGGAACGTTTTTGCTCAAATGTTCAAGCTGTGAGCTGTAATGTTACTTTCTCACATGTTAAGATGATATTTAAGTCTGGCTGTGTCTTCATTTTTGCTCAGTGCAGTGTTTAAACGTGAAATGACCGTGAGTTGTGCGAGCCGAGCATTCGAGTTATAGAACAGTTTTTGTTTTATATACCGATCCCCTGTCCAATACTGTGGGGACGTGTGCATCAGAACTGGACCATGGAGCAATGGAGGAAGGCGACCTGGTCTGATGAATCACGTTTTCTTTTACATCATGTGGACAGCCGGGTGTGTGCATGTCACTTACCTGGGGCCCAGTATGCACTATGGGAAGATGGAAAGCTGGTGGAGACGATGTCATGCTCTGGGCAATGTTCTGCTGGGAAACCTTGTGTCCTGGCATTCACGTGGATGTTTCTTTGATACGTACAACCTACCTAAATATTGTTTCAGTCCAAGTACACAAGTTCATGAGAACGGTATTCCCTAATTACCCTCTTTCAGCAGGATAATGCGCCCTGCCACACTGCAAAAATTGTTCAGGAATGGTTTTGAGGAACACGACAAAGAGTTTAAGGTGTTGATATTGCCTACAAATTCTTCAGATATCCATCCGTTCGAGCTTCTGTGGGATGAAAGGCTTTATTTTTTGAAGGTTAATATGCAGGAGAATTTTATTCATTATGTGGTTGTTGGACAAGTGGAAAAAATAAACTGACTGTTGTAGCAACAGCTGACTGAACCTGCCAGGCAACTGTGAATCAAAAACCTGATGAATAACATAAACTGTGAATTGAAAGCCTGGTTACATAATTTGCTTGTCTTGGGCACCACTGAAGAAACCACCCAGACATTTCAAGGAATTAAGTCCATTGTGTTCAGTTGCAGGAGCAGGTGATGGAGCTTTTAATCTTAAAAAAGTTTAAGGTTTTACCCCATAAGTGAAGTTAAACATGAAGTGAAGTTAGACTTCAAAATATAACTGTGAAATATTAAAATCTCTGTCTCTCTCTCTGTCTCTCTCTCTCTGTCTCTCTCTCTCTCTCTCTGTCTCTCTCTCTCTCTCTCTGTCTCTCCCTCTGTCTCTCTCTGTCTGTCTGTCTCTCTCTCTCTCTCTCTCTCTCTCTCTCTCAGAGTTCTTTGAGGAGTGTATCTGTGCTGCAGAGATCGAGGCCAAGCTGCCTGCCATTATGAAAAACTCTGTGTATCTGCATAAAGCTGCTGCTCGACGAATTAAAAGCTGTCGCATCCAAAGACATGCTTCCAGGCAACACTGGCGTGAGTGTTTGTTCGTCCACTCACACACATACACAGCACACACACACACACACACCGACATTGTAGTGTCGCTGTAACATAGGATTTAAAAGGATATTTTATATTGACCTGCAGTTGCATTTATGTTCGAAATCTGATGATGAACTACAGAGCTCAGTTTAGTTATTTGTATCCCCTAGTTTTACACACACACACACACACACACACACCTTCAAATCTTCCATTTCTTTACTGTGAAATACAGGGAAACACTCTCAGTCTTTTGCTGGAGCACATGGCGAGACTTCCAGCCTGGAGGACCTGAAGGAGACCACTCAGCGTCTGACCTCGGACAGCTGCTTTAGACAGCACAACAAAGAAAGCCGTCAGCCGACAGGGCACAGTGCAGTCTGAGGACTGAGATCCATGTGAGGCATCAACACCAACCTGGTCTGATCATCACTCAATGTGTAAAGATTTGCACAGATTTTGGATGAAAAGTTGTGAATGGCTAGAAAGGTTAGTGTTATGAGAAGGCTTAGTGATTGGATCTTTTCTTTCTTTGTGTGAAATCTCTTGCACTAATAGGTTCTGATTATTGTTTGATCAAAACAAAGGAAGTCCTGAAGGATGTTGAACGTCTTTATTGGACCTGCTGTGATAAGTTATTATTCATTATATACACTCACTGTCGACTTTATTAGGAACACCTGCACATTCATGCAGTTGTCTAATAAGCCAGTCATGTGACAGCAGCCCAATGCAGGTCAAACGCTTCAGTTAATGTTCACATCAAACATCAGAATGAAGAAAACGGTGCGATCATGAAGGGTTGGCTTGAGTATTTCAGGAACCGCTGATCTCCTGGGATTTTGAGAGTTATGGGCCTTTCAAGTTTACTCAGAATTGTGCGAAAAACACAAAACATCGAGTGAGTGTCAGTACTGTGGGTGTAAATGCCTTGTTGATAAGAGAGGTCAGAGTAAAATGGCCAGATTTGTTCGAGCTACCAGGAAGGACATGGTAATTCATGTGATCACTCTTTATAACCGTGGTGAGCAGAACAGCATGTCAGCATGCACAACGCATCCAATCTTGAAGTGGATGGTCTACATCAGATCACATCAGGTTCCACTCCTGTAAGACAAGAACAGGAATGTGAAGCCACCATGGGCACAGACTCATCGAAACTGGACAGTTGAAGATTAGGGGGGAAATCGTCTGGTCTTTTTCCAGTCTTCAACTGCCAAGTTCTGCCATTCTGTGTAAACTTCTACGGACCTCTGTGGTTTGAAATTTCCAGGAGATCAGCAGTTTCTGGAATTCTCAAACCTGCCCATGTAGCACCAGCCATCACGCCACAGTTAAAGTCGAAGAGATCACACTTTTTTCCACCATTAGGATGTTCGATATGAAACTGAACCGAAGCTCTTGACCTGTATCTGCAAGATTTTACGCAGTGAGCTGCTGCCACATGATTGGCTGATTTAGACAACTCCATGAATGTACAAGTGTTCATAAAAAAGTGGACTGAGAGTGTAAATTATCCTGCCCAGTTAATTCTGTTTTACTTGTCACCACTTTATATTCTTAAGCCGTTTCTTCAGGATGTGTTCATATTTAGTCATTGACTGTAGTTCATGTACATCATTATATTTATGACTTTAAAAAAAAATACAAGATCAGTTACACTGGTCAAACTCAGCTACAGTAAAAAATGATTATTAATATTAATATCCTTAATGTAATGTTCGTTTATCGTAGCAGAACACTGTATTATGTTTAAATCAAATACACTACTGTATTTTTACAGGACAACATATTAATTATATTACTGTATATATTAAAAAAAGAAACCCACCTGTTCTTTTCTTAGATTTATTGTGTGATTTAATGTGATATTTAATGTCAAATGAAAATATTAATATAAAAAAGCAACACAAATAAAATCAAGAAATGAATATAAATCTTTGTAGAACATGGATTGATGGCTATAAAATATCAAATTGCACAATAACAACTCGCTAAAATGAGGGGGGAAAATCAAGTTAAATCAACTGTTGGAAATAAATAAGAAACTTGAGTAGAACATAAAACTTATGAAAGGAGAACACATGGAATACCTGGACGGGGCAAAAAAAGGAAGGGATCAACAGCTGCAACCAGATTTCTGAGAAGGAAGGTTGCGAAAAACCTTCAAATGACTGCAAAAGACCTGCAGTAAGTCTTGGTGGCAACATGCACTGAGGTCTCAGCGAGCACAATTTTGATTGCAGCTGTATGTATATAAAATAAGGTCCTTTGATACAGAATCTCACATGGCTTTTTGTGTGGAACTGTAACACATTTACAATTTTATACAGCTGAGGCTGGATTATTTTCTTATATGTGATACATAGCCACGTGAATCTTGAATTAAATAAATATTCAAATGAGGCAATATCTAGAATAAATAAACTTTATTTATAAAAAAAAAAATGGACTGGACACAATACCACCCATTGAAAAGTTCAGACTTTATTTTCTTTAATCACTCATACAGAACCCTATTCACCAAAACTACTGTTGTAAGCCGGTTAGATCACATGTTTTAAACAGATCAGTCTGTTTAATTTGGTTTGTGCACACCCAACAGCTTCGATTTCATCTTCATGTGAGAGTTTAATATTTTTAAGTCTTGCCAGTTTGAAAATGTGGTGATGGACTAAACAATACACTTAACTGATACACACACACACATGAACTTAATACTGCTGTACTGTAACTAACAGCGTTTCAGGGTTACTGTTCGAGCAAATCATTTATTGTACTAGACAATGGCACGTACTACATTACCCCCCACCCCCCCAAAAAAAGAATCATCATGAGAATACAACAGCCAATAATCATTCAACTTATGGGTTTTACTCTATTTTACTGAATTAATAAAAGATATTGATGTTCACATTCACATTCAGTATTGCCATCTCGTTAAAAAAATGAGATTCCATTCTTGACACTGTAGCTGTACATTAGAAAATAAACTATTTTAATGCTTATTAAAATCACACGTATCCTAATCACTGTTAAATTGGAGAAGAATCTGAGAGATCCGCATTCTTGTGCAATTTATTGGGACCAATCTGCAGCTCACAAAGGATGCCACCTTCATCATCTCCAGACCTACATAAACATATGACCTAAGAAACAAACAAAAAGTAAACTTGTTAATATGCCTATGAGTCGAGGGTATACCATGCATGGGTTATGAAACCTTGACCTGTGTTCGTCCAAGGCCTTTTACTATAGATTTTTCTGTGTCCGATGGAAAAGTAATTGTTCCAATGGAAAATGTGAAATACAAGACACAAACAATATTGCTTTTAAATAATGACATGCCAAAAAAATGTATGTCACTTGATGTTTTCATTGAAAAACAATCAGCACCAGATTTGTTAAGTTCTACTATAAGTACTGTGTGTCAGAAGTGAACATCAGTGTACTGCAGTCATGCCACATTGAAATGCAATCACTGTCCAATCACAACCCTAAGCCTTACTTATGGGTGTGGTTGTAATCGGAGAATCCATTCCATATAAAAGAATGCTGGAAACTTTATCATCGAGCTTTGAGAATAAAGCTTTTTAAATAAAAGTTTTTAAATAAAGATATTTATTTAACATTTATTTCTTAAAAAGCAATCAATTATTTTTCATTATTCAGTCCATATAGGATTTCGCTGTGTTTTGTTTTTGTTTTGTTTGACCGTTCCAGCCAAATATGCTTGATTTAGCTGCAGCCTTTTTCAAAAATTTGCGATCCAACTTGCAGTTTTTTGTTCTTTTTTTGCGGGAAAACTACTTGAGTTGAAATTGCAAATATACGAAATTGTCTTTCGCAGTGATGTTTGTTGGTAAATGAGACCTTTTATGTCTACTCAAGTTTAACGCACATGAATCGAAGGGAGCTTTGTCTGAATTATGTGTTGAGACGATGTCACATGACGCATCTTGGCCCAAATTTGTGGAAAATCTGTGGTGATTTTGAAAACATTGCAAGCTCCTGCAAATATTGTGGCGTTTCCTTGATTCCACATTCATTTCTGTGATCGCAAATCCTGGAGGGACTGATTATTAAAGAGATCGAGTGAAGTAAAAGCAGTGCAGATTTGGCAGATGCCATTATGCAGAGTGACTTAAATTGATCTATTTTTTTTAAACTGAACAGCTTGGCAGATTTGAACTCACTGTCTTCTGATCATTAGGCCAACATCTTAACCACTGAGCTACCTGTCAGTGCGCTATGTTGTTCAACCCCCCTGGAATTTATCAGATTTGTCAGAATAAAACCTGATACATACAAATATTCTTCCAGTCAGTATTATTTTTATCACAAACTCACATGCTTTTACCATGAATGTTTAAAGTTTAAATTAAATGCTGATTGTGTAAGTATTCGCCCCAACTTCTGGAAGCTCCAGATAAAAGATACTTGTGTTAACAAGGACACAATTTACTTAATTAGCCGTCACCTGTAAAATATATAAACAGCTCCCATTGTCTAGACAAAAATGACCTTGGATGAGCTGCCACTGAAGAGACTGTCAGTCTGGAGGAAAGGAGTAAAAATGAAGACTAAGGAGCCTTCTACTGTAAGTAAGTTAGAGACAAGGTAATAGAATTTCATCACTTGTGAATAAGATGTAAAATTATATCTAAGAGGTTGGACATCCCAGGAGTTACTGTTTGATCAATAGTGAGGAAGTGGAAGATGCATCACAGCACTCAAGCACTACTTAGACAAGGTGCTCTCTCAAAAAACAAGATGGAGGCTTGTGAAGGACAACTTCAACAGGGGATGAGAGAATGGAGTAAAGGTGCACCAGACAACCATTTCAAGAGCTGTGCATAATTGAGGACTGCATGGGAGGATACAGTTGCTGTAAGAAACCATTGCTCAAGAAGAGCCTTATGGAAGCACAATAGGGACACAGTTACGATTTTTTTTTTCTGCAATGGATGAGACGAAGATCAAGATATTTGTTGGATGGGCAAAAATCACTCCGAAGCAGTGCACAAGCTAGTAGGAACGTCCCCTAACAGACTTTAAATAAGCTGTTATTGCAGCAAAAGGTAATTCTACAAAGTACTAGTTTTAAGGGGTTGAATACTTAATCAAGCAGCATTGTTCAGTTTTTAATTTTGTTTAAATTTTGACTTTAAAAATTTACTATAAGCGCATAAGGAATGTGTAAATGTCATTTTGTAATCCAAATGAATGGGAATCTATGGCTTGCAAGCCATATATGGCTCTTTCAGTGATTGTCAATGGTTCATCGTCTGGAAAAAAATAGGAATCACAAAAACTAGTGTCAGGTCAATTAAACTCTACATATTACATATTTAAAGTCATAATCAATGACCGTTTTGTCATGTATACACCAACCTGTGGCACAACAAGCTGAAATTCCACTGGAAACTGTAAAGCAGGGCAGTAATTTCCCTGTCTTATTCATAAATCGGTTGAAATCCACATAGCCAGTCTGTTTTAATTTTTTTTTAACAAAGGTGAAATGGCTAAAAGAAAAAAAAGACAACAAGTATCGTTCTTTCCAATCCAAACGGATGGAGACATTTGCATATTTATTCTTTCTTATGTAATGCATCTTGTATTGAATTACCATTTGATGAAATTATCATAATTGGTTAAATGACGTATACAGGTTTTAGAGCAAGATCTGCTTCCATCCAGATTCCATCTCATCTTTACTTCTAAGATACTCTTTTTATACCCAATCATGTTACTGACCTGTTGCTAATTGACCTAATTAGTTACAAAATGTTCCTCCAGCTGTTTCCTTTTCATATTTTTTTCTTTAAATGGTACATTTCCTCAGTTTAACTGTGAATAACCTATGGGTTTAGAAGACTTACAAATCACTGCATTCCCTTTATTTACATTTTACACAGCGTCCCAACTTTTCTGGAATCTGGGTTGTACTTTGATCTGTCAGCAGTAAGAAAGCACTCTTCTAGATCTAGCACTCACCCACTCACATTCCCCTGTTCCCTTGGGATCTCATCAAAGGCCTGGGCCACCCTCTTCATTGCACATTGCTATGGCAACTACTGCACAGAAACGTGTCTAAGGCATGTCTCCATTTCTGCTTCCTGTTTTTTTCAGTCATGAAGATTATGTAATTGCACAATTTGTTACTTTCAGCTGCAGATTAGTTCGGATAATTTTTGGAAGTGTCTGACTTTGGAAATGTATGACCCCATTTCTACATTTGAAGACCACAATTTAACTTGGTTTGTATTCAAATGGTGAACAGTGTCCTCTTAATCTACTTCAGGTGTTGTGTTCATGAGCTGAATCAGAAGAATGAATGCAATTTTTCAGAAAACATATTACTAAAATGCTAATTAAAGGCGCAAAATTACATAATAAATAAAGATTACGTCTTAGCGGTTAAGTGGGTGACTTTGGTTCATTATGTAAAAAATGCTTAATGCTTTATATCAGGGGTCTTCAACGTTTTCCAGGCCATGGACCCCCAAACTGTTGGCGAGATGGATCGGGGACCCCCTAATTATATATATTGTATAAAATTGTGTTATATCAAACTGGTACCAAAACTTTCGCGACCCCCATGCAGTACCTCCGCGGACCCCCTAGGGGTCGCGGAACCCCTGTTGAAGACCTCCGCTTTATATAGACTGCGTTTCCATACCTGTCCAGGCACAACTTAGCTAATTCTGGGTAACATCACTTTCACCAGTAATAGATTTCCCCAATGGTCCCTGCTACCACTTTTACCAATGGTATAAAAAAAAAAAAAAAAAATTCTTCCTATGTTTATTCTACTTTCCGAACAGACTGAGATGGGCATTGAGTGAAGGGCCATTGGAGAGTCTCTATAAAAAGATTGACAGGAGGTGCATGTATACCCAAACAAGGAGTCCATCATGATCTGTAGTTTTCTAAATGAGTTTTCTTAGTCCCTGACCTAGTGAACTTCCATGAGGCTGTGTTTTGGTTATAGAGAATTCTTTAAGTCGCTCTGAATAAACGCTGCATGCTGTAAACCCAAATACAATACGCAATTTAACCATGACAGTATATTCCACATATATAAAAGTACATGCAAATTATAGGACTAGAAGTCGATCAAGTTGAGGTTTACATCAGTTGGTCTAATGTACTGTGCATAAATTTACATATACTCAGGAGCAAACATTTTTTTAATGTACATGATTTTCATGAATACCACAGTTATTGTTTAACGACATACTAATGATTTATGCATAAATCCATTCGTATCCAGCTTGATAAAGGCGACCGTTCGTGCAGATACCATTGCTTAAACAATATTTCTACGTATGTTCAACGTATTTTCTAGGTTATTTGTACTAGTAAGAATTTTTATTAATGGACTATTGCTCCTTAAAATAAATGATTAAGGAAGATGTAAGCAAATAAAATGAACATACCTGGTTGTGAGAGAATGCAGAATGTCAGCGCAGGTTCATGGATCCTGATGCTGAACCAAACACCTCACTGCTTCATCAGCAGCCGAACTCTGCTGAGATCACTCTTTGCCACGTCTTCACGTAAACCCTGCTCTGTCAGCATTGTCTATCACACATAGGCAAGTCCTGGTTTAGCGTCAGCAGGTGTCAGATTGGGACTTCGAACAATGTCATGCACCCAGTTCTATATTATGAAGCACTCTGCACTCTCCATGGTTTCGGTCTACCAAAATAAGTCATCAGTGATTAAATGGTGACTTGCTATCTAATAAACAACAAAATCTTTATGAGCAGTTTTCAGATAAGTTTGACTATTTGGCATGTTATGAAACAGGCATGCCATTGCAAGCGACTCATTCACACACAACCACCAGTGGCAAAACAAAGAGACATGTAATTCGTTCATGATGATTGGCTCGACAGTTGGAAAAGAAACATGATCCTGTGAGGAGATACGTTTCAGTAAAGCTGTGGGTCCAGTTCTGTGATGAGGCGGCCATGGAGGCTCAAGCTGCTCATTTCCAGTCGTAGGTAAATGTAAGTAAACATCTCACTTATCATCCAAACTGGCCTTTAACTGAGCTTCCAGGACCATCTTGTCAAAGGTGCGCATGTTGGTCTCTTCACGCACACGGTCCCGGACATGGAAGGAGGCACGTGCTACTGAGCGGGCACTTTCTAACACAGCCCGTTTTTCACGGAAAATCTGTTCACTTTTCTCTAGCTTGCGCTCTATTGATTGGAGCAACTCCAGGCGCCTCTGCTTCTCCTCCTCCTCCACTTTCTGACGATTTAGTCTCTGAAGGCGCTCCTTCTCCAGTCTGCTCTGGACAGCTCGCTGGGCTTTTTCTCGGGCCCTCTCCTCTGCCACCACAACGGCCTGATGTGCCCGCTTTGCTGCTTCCTTCACCCGGGCCTCCATCTGCTCTTTCTGTTGCCGCTCGCGCTGCTCTGCAGCCTTTCTGGCTTTCTGGATCTGCTGTTCTTCACGCTTGGCTTTCTCCCGCAGCTCTTGTCCACGTCGTTCCTGTATCTGCTCATAGTTCTCCAGTGAGCGGCTTAGTTTCTCTTCTGCTGTCCTACGTGTTTCCTCACGCTCGTCTGTTTCGCGGCGCTCAATCTCCTGGATGAGTGCTGTATGCCGCCTCTTTTCAGCACGATTGAGGCCACGAAGCTCCTCCAGCACCCGGTGCTCTCGCTCCTGCCTCTTCAGCTCTGCAATAGTTAGTTTTTCTTTGATGAGCAGCTTCTCATGCTCCACCATAGCAGCCCGCTCTTCTTCCAACATTTTTAAGTTCTGCTCTTGCATGGACTTCTTCAGCTTCTCCTCACGAGCAGCCTGCTGAAGTTTTTGCAACCTACTTCGCTCTTGTTGCTCAGATAATTCCCGCCAGCGCTCCTCACTTTCAGCCACCCGGCGTAACTTGGCCGCTGCTGCCTCCCGTTCCTGCTGGCTGAGTCTCCGCTGCCTGGTGGAAACTTGTGATTGCCATGCTCGCTGGCATTGAAGCACCACTCGCTGTTTATCCCGCTCTTCACGTTCACGCCGCAGCTCCTCTATCCGGCGTTCACTGTCCCACTGCAAATGGGCAACGTAGCGTGTCTGACTCATAATATCTTCTTCCTGGTACCTGGCTAGCATTAATGCTGCAATCTTGCGGTCACGTTCTGGTACAGCCTTGAGGCCTCGCCGCTTTACCTCTTTTACAATGCGATCTACCTTCTGTGTAGTGTGCGGGGAGTGACTCAGATCTCCCAAGCTTAAGCTTCGGCCCATCAGAGAGTTAAAGGTAGCTAAGGTACGAGCACGAGGACTAGAGGTCTTCCCCCATTGATCCCGTACCCCTTCCCAACTGTAAGAGGAGGATGCTGACTCTGAAGAGGCACACGTGGTTGTGGTTGCTGTTGTAGTAGTGGTTGAAGTATTAGAAGAGCTAACCACTTCCCTTCTTCTTTGTAATGATTCTAAAGAATGGCTTCTTTCTCTGGATTTTGACATGGACATAATGTGCCCATTGTGCTGAGTAAATGGACTAGAGATGCCATTGGCAGGGCTTTGCGCTGCAGATTTTGATACAACTGGCGCAAGAGATGATGACATTCTTGGAAAGGAGGAAGGCTTTGGTGTTGACCTAGGGAATGTGTTTGCAGACTTTGTTAGGGTACTAGATGTTTTCTTGGACACTGGTGCTCCCGGTGTCGAGGATTTTGGAGATATGGATCCTTGAGGTCTTCCAGCAAGCTCAGCAGTGAGCAATTTAGACTCTTTTACAGATGTTCCTCTAACAGTATGCCCACTGCTCACTGGACTTGCTGTTAAGGATTGAGCTAAAATTGGTTTAATAGTTGAACTTGCACACGAAGGGGATGTTTTTGCTAATTGGCCTGAGAACTGAGGTATATTTTTTGAGATGGGCTGTGAAGTTGGTGTATTATGTGGTTTTGATGGACCACTGCTAGCAGGTGACTTTTTGGTGATGGGACCAAAGTTAAGAGAACCATGACTGGTTTGCTTAGTCACTCTAGTGCTGGTTGTATCTTGAGGCATCTCTGAATCCTGTGATCTGCTGCTGTTGTTCACTGCTGCCTGGAGGCCCCTTCTTTTCTCCTCTTGAACTATTCTTTCTCGTTCCTCTCTGCACTGTCTGAGTTTAGCATGTCTGTCCTTCTCATACACTTCAAACATCCCGGTGGCTACACGCATGCTATGGCCAGGTGCCTCACGTGCGAAATCAGACAGAGATCGAGGCAGAAGTTCCACTGGTTTGACTCCACATCGTGCACATGCTTCGAGTGAACGAGGGCTGGTCAGCACATAACGGCTTCCTTCTGCAGCTGGGGAATCAAAGTTGTAAAGGTCTAGATGTATCTTAGGATGTTCAGGTTCACTGTTCTGTAACTGGCTACCTTGAGGGATCTGTTCAGGCTCAACTGTGGGTTCTTGTTCTTGAGAGTCACAAGTAGTCTTGTCCTTTTCCCCGTCTTCATCCTGCTCAGGTAGACAGGGGGCTTCAGGTGCTGCATCTGGGGTCTCAAGATACGGGCATCTGATCTTATTCTGGTCCTCGGGTTCCAGTGGATCCACCATGGTGAGCTGTGTGATACAAAGAAAAAAGGAAAGAAAATTAATAGGTGAGGTGCTGTTTGTAGTGCTCAAGCGATCCCAGAGATCATAGTTTAAGGGTGATGAACCTTGGTAACCCAAGGTTACAGTATGCAACTCAACTGTCATATAGTATGTACAGTGAGTTGCATAAGTATTCACCCCCTGGAAATGAAATGGATTATATAACATGAATCTGTTTTTGATGGATGCATGGCCTTCATAATATTGTTTTTTATATACAGTACATGTTCTCCAACAATCCATGGGGTTTATGCTGAGCTCACCTAACATGTAAATTGGGCAGAGGTAGACTCCATTCAACTAATCATGTGACTTCTGATGGAAACTGGTTTCACCAGAACTAATTTAGGTTTTCACATCAACTTGTAATTTTTCTTTGATAGATAATTTTGCATTTTGATATCACTTTGATATTATGGGCTACTTTGTGTAGATTCGTGAAGCGAATCCCAAATAAATATATTTTAGATTAAAAATGTCAAGGAGTTCAAAGGATTGAATACTTAGGGTTATAACACACTGTAGGTCTACTTTATTATCTACTCTGCAAGGACTAAGGAGGCCTAACTACATTTGCACAATTACATTAGGTCCACATGCGTACTGGATAGCAATATAATAATTATCAAATTGTATAGCGCTTTTTTACAATGGTACATTGTCTCAAAGCAGCTTTACAGAAATATCATTTTTTACATTTACAAGCGACTTACTAATGAGATCACATTCACACACCAATGGGAGCAGAGCTGCCAGCTTGCCATTGGGGGCAACTTAGGGTTCAGTGTCTTGCCCAAGGACACTTCGGCATGGGATCACCCGGGCCGGGATTCGAACCGCCAACCCCACGGTTAGTGGATTAGTGGACAACCCGCTCTACCAACTGAGCCACAGCCGCCCTGAATATGAAACCTATTTATCTATCTATCTATCTATTTACAATATGTATTTATCTATCTATTTATGTACTCATCTATCTGTACATACATCTACACACATACAGATAAGTGCAAAAGTTTGCAAAACCTTAAGACAAAATGAAGAATTTTATTTTAATAAATAGCAGCAAGATATAGTGCAATGATTCTATTCTTACATATAAATAACTCCCTTAGGATATAGTAGGTATATATTTTTTTAATTTTTGATCCTGCAATACAACAAGGTATTGTATGGTGGTTGGTATATCGGAACTTCTCCGTCAAATGTCACTGTGCTGGTCTTACTGTAACATTTAAATATTGTCTTACACTATTGTACTTTCAACTGTCCAAGAACGTCTCTATTCTCTCTACATATTTAATGTATGTATATATATATATATATATAAAATATACAAACTGCATTAAAACTGCATTTTATTGTTGGCTTTGTCTATTGTAGGACTTTTCTACTCTACTGTGAGTCTGTTTCACTGTACATATACAATGGCAATAACGATGCTCTATATATGACGTATTAGGTTTCAGAAATTATCCTACTGAAAATATCCATCCATCCATTTTCTGTACTGCTTATCTTACACAGGGTCGTGGGGAGCCTGGAGCCTATCCCAGGCAACTCCGGGCACGAGTCAGGAAACACCCTGGATGGGGGGCCAGCCCATTGCAGGGCACACTCGCACACACACACACACACCCATTCACACACTATGGACAATTTTAAAATGCCAATCAACCTACAACATGTGACTTTGCAATGGAGGAGAAAACCAGAGTACCTGGAGGAAAACCCCAAAACATGTGGAGAACATATACACTCCGACACACAAAGGGCAGGGACAGGATTCAAAAACCCCAACCATGGAAATGTAAGGCAAACCTGTTTGCGAAATCAGTTAAACAGTGCATGGCTTGCATTGCCTCTTTTTTTTAATGTTCTCTTAATATTCTTTAACATATTCAATGTCTGCCCTTGATTTTTTGAATAACCACTTGTTTTATAATCACTGTCCTCTGAGCTTCTTTTGGATCATCTATCGTGTAATAATTGTGTATTCTAATTTAAACCCGAGGAGAATGCAAAGTAAATTGGAACCCTGTCCAGGATGTACCGCGCCTTGTGCCCAATGCTCCCTGAGATAGGCTCCAGGTTTCCCCCATGACCCTGAAAAGGATAAGCGGTAGAGGATGGATGGAGAATGCAAACTTTTGCACTCAACAGTATCACTACTAACCCTATACAGCTGACATAATCTGCTCAAATGCGTCATCATGCTGCACATATAAACACATCCCTCAGAACAATCAGGCCTACTTCTTGTACACAGCCTATTGGTTTGAATCCCAGCCCAGAAAACCTCTTTAACACCACGATCACCTTGAACAGCTTTGTGTTCCATACTCTGCATGTTACAGGGGTGAAACATTTGTTTTAACACACATCAAAAGGAGCTGACAAAGGCCCGACACAGGCCCACACATTGAGCACTGGGGCTCTCAAAGAGATTACACATTACACATCACTGTGCGTGAGAAAGAAATGTTGCGCAATCTTAAAGCCAAATCCTCCGACTTGATGTGATTTACCTTTCAGCTCGCTGATAATTTGACGAAGCGTTGTGCAGCGCTGTGCATGCACTCCCTCGTATAGCCTGCATAATAAGCGCTTAGGAGCACTGCATCCCTCTGCGCTGAACCCGAATCCCACAGCGACACGATGCGCTTTTATTGATCCGACATGAACAAATCCGACGTTATCAAAATCCTGCGACCTTCAGAGCTGAGTTACAGATCTGGCATGCACAGAAGGAACTCGGTGTTGTCAGATCGGGTATGGTCCTGCTCCATCCTCCTCCTCTTCCATCCTCTTCCTCCTCCATCATCATCAGTCTCCACCTGCATCCACACAGCGCCTCCTGCTGACTGCGGGATAAAAATATCCAACAGCCTCCCTTTGTCACTTCCTTTGGCTTTACTTCTCTTGAGCCTCTTCTAAAAGCAGAATGGAGGCATTATAATTAAACTCATAGTCTCAGTGTTTAAGTCTAGACTTAAAACGCATTTATTCTCTCTAGCCTACCCTGACTAGACTTTCCATCATGATAAATCCCAGTGTTAACAATCATTTCTCTCCCTCTCCCCTTCTGCCGAGCTA
>JAFFST010053758.1:637108-647796 GCA_022414735.1 Noturus placidus | reverse complement strand
TATTTATATCACACACACACACACACACACACACACACACACACACACACACGCACAAATACTGATAGTAATACTTGTTTTGCACATAAAAACAGTTCCTACATTATGAATGTACATCTTATATATATATATATATATATATATATATATATATATATACTTGGCTTCCCCTATGTGGGAACCCTTGCAGGATCTATGTTGAACCCTACAACTAAAATTTTAAATAGGGAAAAGAAGCTGAATCTTTTTACAGAACCTTTGAAATACCCTTTAAGATGTCTTTTTTTTCTTCTAAGAGTGCATGCTGCCTACTTTAATGCAGGAGGAGATTTTGATATCTATTTTAATATAGTGCCATGCTGTTTGGTTTCTATTTGGATTTATAATTTTTTATTGATTCTCATACACTTTTCAGAGTACAACAAAATATATCAATACAGAATCAATATTTTTTTTTACCCCAATAACAGCCCAATAATGGTTTTTATGATTGATTGATTGATTGATTGATTGATTGAATGAATATTCATTCATTCATTTTACACCATTAGGGTGATTGTATAGCGATCTTAGATACATAATTGTATTCAGACATGTGTTTTATTGAACATAAGTCTAACACACTTTACAAATTCTTGCTTATTTAACACAATATCTACAAAAAATAAATAAATAACCAATGATGCAAAACTAATTACTGAGTTATCCCAGTAGATACACACAGTTCAAAGCATAGAATAAATATAATAGTCAGGAACAGTTATGCCATATGTCTGAAACTCTGTTATAGGTTATGTGCTGTTATAGGAAAATAATCAACAGCAGGGCAGTGAAGCAGTGTTACTGATTATTTTCTCTCATGCGTATCACTTTCTCTCATATCACAGCAATTTGCCATGATTACAACTATTGTAGGCTATATTATTTATTAATTAATGACACGCCATACGTTTTTGATGTTGTGGAATGTCAACGAAACACATTTGTTCCTGTTATCACTTTATCATCTTTTCCTGTCAAGCCTCTTTTTCTCTCTTTTTAAAGTCAATAAGACAAAAAACCATACCAATCGTCATGTTATCCAGAAAGCAGAAAATGCACAGTCTTCTACTCTAGACGTCCCTGAGTCAGGGAGAAATATACTGTTGTGCCTACGTTAATAAACACACAAACAAACAAACACACAAAAATTAAAGAAAGAAAGTCAATTGGATTGAGGTTTAAGATTTTCAAATATATTTAAAATGTAGGATTGAATATGACATCTTGTATATAATCTATATGGTTTTAAAAATATTTTTTTTTTTTAAATGAATTTAACAAGTGGATAAATTGGGAAGTGTTGGAGGATGCCCAGGCAGCTCTACTGTACACAGTATAGTAAAGAAATGTAAATAATCACGTTATAATGATCACATTTTATACAGCTATTCCTTTTATAAATGTATCTAAATCCTGATTATTACATATTTAATCATTAACAAAATTATAAAAAAAATTTGTATCATTAATTTTAATGTCAAAACTAACAAAAGAGCAATACTGAAACCTTAAGATCTGACCATCCAGTTGTAGTTAATTAAATTAAACCCATAATTCATAAACAAATATATTTTCTTTATATATTTCCCCCAATATTAAATTATACAAATATACAAATTAAGAGTCGCTCTTTATTCCCCAATATTGTTGGCACCGGTCAAAGAAATCCTATTTTCCCCCAGACTTCTCATTACAGGTAATATATGTGCAGCGTGGAGCGTTCATTGGACGGTTCTGGTGTCAATCATCCTCGGTGATCCCACCTCCTGGCTTTTTAAATGAGCGCCATAAGAAAGTGAACTATTCAACCTGTAGCTGCCGCGAGGAGCGCGCGCGCGTGCTGGATAAAAGCGGGTTGCTATGGCGATCATCAGTCTGTGAGCGAGCGCGAGCACTATGTAAACTCTCATCTTCATACAAACCTAAAGAAGAAAGTGGACGAGGAGGACTTGTTTTGGGGGGTGGGTTTCTGCTCATTAAGCATTTGACTCGTTTATAGCAGTGACTGTTCGACATTAAGAGACATGTTTCCTCATCACTTGGTGGTTCTGTGTTCTTTGACCCTGTTCGTGACGCGGATCTCGGCGCAGAAATCCAACGGTCAACGGGTGAGTAAGAATATGCACGCGCACGCGCGCGCGCACGCACGCACGCACGCGCACGTTTATCATTTGCCTTACAATCTTTGTGAGTACCTTCCAATTACTGCAGCTAATTAATGCTTTGCAACACCTAAACCAGAGTCTATCATTAGTCTCAGTAAGCATAAGCAAAAATTTTGCCTCTTTTATTTGTTTGTTTATTTATTTGTTTGTTTATTTAAGGGTTTTGCAGAGTTTTTGTGTGTGTAAATGGCAGTTTTGCTTGTGGGGACCTGCTAAATTTCCCCATAAAGCCAATCTGTCAGATATTATAATACTTGTACTTGGTCCCCAACAAGATATAGAAACACGTAAGCTGTCAACATCACACACACACACACACACACACACACACACACACACACACACATCAGCTAGGATTAATTAACAAATATTTATGCATCAATTGTGTGATAGTCATCATTTAATTGGTTTCATTTATTGATTAAATAGTCACTTACTTGTGCCTGAATGAGTCACATGACCTGTTGACCTGTCCCATGTACCTGAAAGACATGAAATCAGACTGCACTGTTTTCTCCTCTTCGTACTTCGAATGTCTGCCTGCTCAATGCAAAGAGAAGTAGATGAAACAGCATGGCATGGAATGAATATTCCATGAGCCTGTGCTAAATTATATATAATTACGAGTCTAATTATAACAGAGAATCGTGATTCAGGATGTTCAAACCGCGTTTTTCTGTTTTCAGTCCGACACTGATATCAGAGCTCTGAGTATCTGACAATACCCGATGCCATACTGACACCCTAACAGTAACAAGCTTTCGACACTTATGCAAAATGTTAGAGATGTGTACGGACGGACAGCAGTCCGAAACCTTAACCACTGAATCGTCACTTCACACACAAGGCTTCGAAAGTAAAGCCCCCCCAAAAAAAATCCCTATAAGTATCAGATTGGTGCATCCATAGTCTCGCCGTATTCTAGGCATTAATGCAGACTTAAAATGAAAAAAAAAAATGAAAGGGAAAGAAGTAGTCAGATTGGAATGAACGCATGTACAGTACATTGTTGAAATAACAGCCACTCAGTGCTGAAGTATGAGTCTTACACTCATAATTGTTAGTGGTCATTTGTGTCCAAAGGGTGTAGGTGTGAATTCAAGACAAAGCTTTTAGCTGCATAGACTATTCAATCGAATTACACCAAATGATTTGAATATACATTTTAGTCTTCATGAACATGCAGAACATTCGAATAAGGAACACACCACTTTGGATGTAGAATTATAATTATTCTTGTATATATAGATCAATACTGAATAGTCCAGCTGTGTATCGACGGAGCCACATTGTCCTGTGGGTTTGCCAGTGATACTTCAGTGAACCCATTGCCCTTTTGTCGTATATGTCTTTTGCTCCCCTTGCACCCCTCTGGGTTGTAAGAAAGGACTGAGCTGTTGCCTTCTTGGCTCTGCATTTTATACAATTTCAACAAAGACAACATTGTGGATTTCTTTTTTTTTTTTTTTCACAGCTGAATCGGTTTGCGGGGGCAGGACGCCCTGAATGGTAGCACTATATGGCTGTATTTAAAAGCAATACTTTTCCATCAGACAGCTTTTGTTTTCCGTCCATACGCCAGGCCGTCATTTTCACTAGTGAGAAAGTCTGAGTCACGGTGATGAGCCTTATTCTTTCCTCGTTCACTTTCTCTCCTTCTATTTTTTTTGTCTACTCCCCTACCCCTTTTATACTCTGGTCTGAATCAATGATATGACACTGGCCAGACAAAACTCTACAATGTGCCCCAGTTACTGCATTTTTTCCATCTGAGAGAGGGAGAGAAACCTCAAGTACCTGATGGGCCAGCGTATTAGGCCCAAGAATGATTTGGCAAGATTGTCTTTTTCGGATAATGTCTATTTAATGAGCCACAGAGACCACAGAGAATGAGTGAAAGTGTGCGAAAGCGAGACAAAAAGAGCAGAAAACGTAGGATGAGAGCAAAAGAGAGGAAACAAGTGAGAAGTTGGCGGATGGCGCTGAGAGACTGTCAAAGTTGTGGTTTAAGAGTGTATTGACTCATAGATGAAACCATGACCAAGTAATGCATTGTTCTGATTTAAAAGAAGAAAATGGATCATCTGTAAACGGTGATGCAGAATGTAAGGAACGTTCGCATGTTTTATTTATGCCATTTTAATCAATATATTCGGGACGTTTTATGGAGTACCAAAGTGTTTTATTGGTGTGTGGAAGAATCTGTTCATGTAGGACTTGAATGCGAAAGCGACAGTGTATTGCATTAGGAGCAGTTTCAAACATTTTAAATCGCTCCATTTTCTTCAGACTATCATGAGAATGTCTTCTTACCTCTTGATTTAATGCTGATACAGATATTATATTCAGTTACTGGGATTCCTGAGACAAGATGACTCTTTTAACAGGTGGTGCGTGTGTGTGTGCGTGTGTGTGTGTGTGTGTGTACACTGGAACAGAAGAGAGACTGAAAAACTTTGTCGGCAATACTAAACAAGTCCTCCCTCTTGCGCCTGAGAGGTTTCTAAAACACCCTGGTGTAATCATTACTGGAGGTCAGAGGGGTTATGATATTAAAACGCAGGAGTTTTAAAACGCTTTAAAAACTGTCCTCCCCTTTGTGCCTCATTGAAGCTAACTTATCTTTCGGTTGTGAGAACGGAAAGCTTCATGAGGAGTTATGAGCACCGTGCTGGAAGGTGCATCCGAGCCAATAACAGAATTCTGCACAGTAAGTTTTACGGAAAGTCAAATTCGATCAGGATTTAAAAAAAAAAAAAAAAGGTTTTCTTGCCATCAGAGGGATTGTAACTTTCCATTTCTGCATTTAATCAGAATCGAGGGCCTCATTTCTAGAACATACACCTGAACTTTAAAGCTGCATAGGGATTTTTTTAAACTAAAGTAGGTAGTCTAGCTAAATGAAACAAATCATCCACTTGGAGTGTATGAATGCGACATGAAAACAGTCTCTTGTTTCACAAGTGGACAAACATGACCCTTGTATCTCTGTGGTGACAGAGTAGAGAAAGAGAAAAGACTAGCCCTTAATAACTCAATCTTTCAATAATTGGCATTAATGACACACCAATGGACTCATATTTTCACTGTATCACATAAATTAATTATTGCAATTTTTGTCCAGTCACCATTTCTCAAAGGCAGAACATGGTATTTCTGATTTATTGGATCACTTAAGGGTTAAATGTCCAATAGCCACATGTGCTCTGTGTTTTTAAATTTTTTTGTTCAGCCCTAAGAGATGTTTCTCAACACTATCTTGGGAAGTACCCAGATGTAAAATGAATAAAATGCAAATAAAAACAAGATCTACAGTATTTAAGTTGGACATGGTGCAACCATCTGAAAAATCAATCAGACCAAAGACTCCAGTCCAGTCAAATAGAATTCACCTAGGATCTGCCGTTTTTGTCGGTGCTTGTAGAAAGCTGTATATTTGGCAATGTATAGATGTGTGACAAAAAAAATGAAAAACATAATGAATGATTCGCAGGTGTATTACTTGATATATTTAGGCATTTAGCATCGTAACATTCACAGTGGTATGTGTAAGTATGCTGAGCAGGCCCATATGACCTCGATTTTGGATCAAGATAGCAGTCACAAAGACTGCTCAGCTGGAGGCAGTTTCAATAGAAACATTGAGTAAAGTGACACCTGTATTTAGATTGATGGTGAAGTTGTCAGTAATTAGGGCTGTGGCACGTTCAGTGAGTGTGATATTTAAGAAAATTCAAATACAAAACCAGAAGAGTAAGTGAGGTTCTTCAGGTAACTTTGCATGTCAGTGCAAGGTCATAATTCGAGTGTCAGCTGTCAGCAAGAACAGTCCATCAACATGTACCTAGAGAATATGGATGGAAGCAGATATGAATATGGAATGGACAGATAATGTGTCTAAATGAATACAAATACAGATACAAATAGTAGGCTGAGAATAGAGGTGCATTTGAACTGGGATCCTGTGGAATGCAATAAAACAGTCATGCACATGGAAGTTTTTTCTCCCTTCATATAGGTGTGAGTGATAGCTGGTAGAAAGACCACGTTCATTAACAGAGGCACTGCACGCTGCATTTACAGCATCTTTAGTAATGGCCTGGTCAGGGTTGCAATTGTTTAAATTAAGCTACTATTTAAAAAAAAAAAAAAGACTTTTTTTTATATATATTACATATTTGCGAAATACTAGTTGTAACCAACTATATTCATTATAAATGATCAGGCGCAGATATATATTAAATAATAACTACGTGAGATGGAATATTAAAAAACTAAAGAATTGGAATGTTGAGACCAATTACGAATGGCCAGAATTGCTGATCTGCTTAGGGAGTGCAGGTGGAACCGGTCTTATTTATTCCCCTCTCATATCTAGTGTCTGGTGTTCCCTTTGTTATTGAGGTGTGTGGTGTCATCATGCCAAGAACTAAAGAGTTCTGTAAGGCCTTCAGAATAAATGTTGTGGATGTCTGGCATGAGTCTTGCCAATGAACATATAGGCAAAGACCAGGCCTTTTGGAATAATGTGCGCTGGACAGATGAATAAAAAGATAGACTTGTTTGTCCACAGTAACAGGAGGCATGTTTGGTGCAGACCAAAGACTACTTTTCAGGAGAAGCACCTCATACCAACTGTGCAGCACGGTAGTAGTGATGTTATGGTTTGGGGTTGCTTTGCTGCCTCAGGGACTGGACAGCTTGCATTCATTGATTGATTTCAAAGAGTGCCTGAAGAAAAGTTGAAGTTGAACTGAAGTTGAACTGAAAGTGGACCTTTCAACAGGATTCCTAAGCACACTAGCAAATCCACCGAGGAATGGCTCAAAAAAGAAGAAATGGAGGGTTATGGACTGGCCTAGACAAAGCCTGGATTTGAATCCCATTGAAATTATGTGGGAGGAATTCAAATGGGCAGGACATGCAAGAAAACCCTCAAACATCTTACAACTGAAAGAATATTGGATGGAAGAGTGGTCAAGAATTCCAGCAAGCCTGGTGGACAATTATACAAAACGCCTTCTGAGGCCAAGGGTGTACTTACTTTTTCCACAGACGCATATCACATCTATTGATATTTCTATTGAATAAATGATTGAAAAGGCTACTTTTCCTTGTGGTTTTCTTCAAGTATGCCAACTTTATTAATAGATACTGTTTGTCAAAAAACAAAGCAAACAATTTCCATGGGGTGTACTTATTTTTTCACATGACTGTATCTGGGCAGTGAACAGTACATAGAGTTAAAGCAGGTATATTATGTATATAGTAAACAGTACCATAGGAGTTATGTTAACTTATAGATGAGTTATGCTTACTCATCTAGTATTTCTGGGGGTATAGTGATATGGTACATGTTTAATTTGAAAAAAAAAAAAGATGGTTTAGGCCATGTCTACTTTCGAGTTTAAATCCAGGTACCGGTAATATTTGGAGCACTAAACAGACACCGCTACAGCCACATTGCCATTGAGTTATACCCATAATGGAGAGAAATGTTATTGTAAGAATGTATTGCATAAACCTCATTAGATAAAGCTGAATGCAAATTTGAGAGTAAAGTGATGCAAGAATTATTACCATTGGTCTACAGTGATGTGATTTGGATGACTTATATTTCACTATATTCTTGACAAGTGAGTGAGTGGCATACATGAAGAGAACAGTAATGGCAAGAATGCTTGATCCCTACAGTAAAGAGATGTGCTGGCATGATTTATCTCTACTTGTTCCCATTAGAGGTCAAAGTCACTGGAAATCAATACAAAGATCTTCTGACTGATCAACTTTGTGCAGTGTTGCTAACTGTTCAGAGGACAGTGCATGCTAGAAGTCGCCAGATGACGTTGCATACTAATTTGCATATTCAGTTACACATCACGATCAAATGAAGAAGGAAGACTTTCCATAGACTGACACTTTCAATAGAATAGAAGACAAGAGAATATAATATAATATAATTGAATAGACACTTTCTGTTGGTTTTTCCTTTAATATGTCACCCATTTGTGTATTATTATTATTATTATTATTATTATTATTATTATTATTATTATGTATTATGTGATTGTGCCCTGCGATGGACTGGCACTCTGTCCAGGGTGTACCCCGCCTTGTGCCCGATGCGCCCTGGGATAGGCTCCAGGTTCCCCTGTGACTCTGAAAAGGAGTAAGTGGTTGAAGATGGATGGATTATATTACATATTATTATTATTATTATTATTATTATTATTATTATTATTATTATTATTATTATAAGTTAGCTTTCTCTGACTTGTATGAGTGTATAATTGGTACTTTGATAGAGTGCTATGGTAAAGACTTATAGTATAACCCAATGTTCTAAGATTGTGAGATTGTGAAAGATTTAAAGAAAATAATTAATAAAGCTTCTGATAAAGGATCTGTGATCCATGATTATACAAAAGCTAAAACAAACCTGTATGAAAAATGTTTTAGACAGGATGCCAGCTTACCCGAGGTTGATGTCTGTACATGGTTCTGATCTTTATACGGTGAATAATTTCAAATCCTTTGTGAAAGCTTCTAGCTTGAAGTATTTGGACATACTGTATGTAAATGTTTCTCAATAGGTTAGTTTAGTTTATTAAGGCCAGCCTTACCTCTGCCTTTTCAATGCTTGTCCCCTACTTAAAAACACCATGTAGGGAATCTGGGAGCTGTAGGATGTATTACAGTATAGGGTTTGAAATAAAACAGTTTAGCAGTTCAGTATGTTGAATAATCTCTCAAAATGTCCGTTTTTACTGGAACATTTTTGTTGACGAGACACATTGACCGTTAACCAGAGACATTTTTGTTCAATCACAAGCTTATGTCACTGTGTGACTAGTCCTGCTCCGCAGTGTCTCTAGCAACAGTGTGTGTGTGTGTGTGTGTGTGTGTGTGTGGGTGGGTTGTGTGTTAGACTGATTTGTGCTCTCTCTCACACTTGTATTTGGCTTAAACTGTTGGTTCCTCTAACAGCTCTGTGCTTGGATTGAATTCTGCTTCAATTGGACGTCGCTTCGGCTAAATACACTTGCCAGATGAATAAATGTAGAAGTAAATATATAAATATAACTATCCTGGTGACATGATTTTGAAAAGAAAAAGGCTGTAGTAGACCTCGGTGAGAAAAACGGAATACCCCAAAGAGAAAAAAAAAACAAAAAAAAAATACATCCTAGCAAGTGAAAATATTTAAAATATCATCAAATATAGCCAGTATTTCCTATTATACGCTTATAAAAAACAAAACAAATACATGATTATTAAACCTGTTTCTATACTTTTTTAAAACTAATTTTCACGCTTAAAATATTTCTGTTCTATTGACAGATTTCTAATTTTAAGAATTGATTTCTAGAAAGAAACAAAATTATTTGCCAATAGAATAAGACAATTTAAAGCTCACAATTAGTAAAAGTATCTAAAAATATTCTTAAGATTATAATATCTTTTAATATATGTTTAATAATGTCATAATAAGAATTTTTTTTCCAAATTGGAGATATTTCCACTTGCCTTTGTGTTTTTTTTTTTTTTTTTTTTTTTTTTTTTTTTTTGCAGTGAGGGTCTGTTCATGAATAAAATTAACCAAGACCATCTGGGCCTTTGGCTGTATTACAATGAAATATGATCAATATGTTTTAGAGCAAACATTGTAGACCAAAGATTCTGCTATGATTTCATCTTGGTAGTATAATTTAATCCTGACCACTGGATTACAAAAAAGCTCCACAACAACAGATTCACATCTGTGATAGATGCTCAAATATGTTCTGTTCTTTAAAGTCAGTTTAGCGTGTAAAACTTTCCATGACAAATCCCTGAATAATTCATTTTTCTTTTTTTTTTTTACTCAAATCTACCTCAAAAAATAGTATGGGATCCCAGCCTTACGATTCTCAGGCTTTGCAAAACGATTGATGTTTTCATCAATCTGTTTCACGCTGCTTTAAATGGCGGTCGCACATTTGTTTAAGCACCCATTAGAGAAGGCTCATGTTGGGGTAATAAAAACGAATGTGTAAATTGCTGATGTGCTCAGATGCTGGGTCTCCAGCATACCTGTGTGAATGCATCACAAAAAGCCTTGTAAAGCTGCGTGAAGAACAAATGCAGACAGACCAGTGTGTGCCAAGAGTGCATTCTCCCAGCCTTACAGATGCAAACTCCGGTCCCAGCCACTCTTCTCTTTTCCCACCTCTCTTTTAATTAGCTCACATCACAACCCACCACAAGCTGCAAATGAGCAATGTGTGTGAGAGAGAGAGAGAGAGAGAGAGAGAGAGAGAGAGAGCGAGAGAGAGTACATGTAATATAGCTTTTTACAGCCTTCTTTTAACAGTGTCTTCTCTGACATACTGACACTCACTACCAACAGACAGAAGGCAGACGGCTCAGTTGGACCGAGTGTCTGAAAGAGAGCGAGAGACTGAAAGATAGGGAAAGAGTGTGTGAGAGAGAGAAAGCGAG
>JAFFST010053758.1:579686-597831 GCA_022414735.1 Noturus placidus | reverse complement strand
GTGTGTGTGTGTGTGTGGGTGTGTGTGTGAAGTTTCAAGCCTCAGAGAAAGGTCAGGGATGAGGGAATATCTTGAGAATATTTCCATCACTAAGCTTCTGCATGTGCTAATTTAAACAAGCACTTCCACTTTCCATCCACTACCTTGTATCAACACTGGATTGCATCTGGCAGTCGTAATTTTTTCAGTCTGGACCGACTATGAGGAGTGTATGTCTATATGTTGTATAATCACAACCTGTAGAGCTGACAATATTTTCCTGTTTAGAGCACAGAGGTTTTATCTCATAAAATTCTTTATTTTCTTTTCCTGGTCTTATCTCTGCCAATTATGTCATGTGTGTATCATTCTAATTGTATCCAGTTGTATCTGTTTACTTCCTAATTAGTTTGTCTATTTATTCCCTCATTTTTCCCTGCCTTGTTGCGAAGATTCATTCCATATACAGTCTCTTCCTATAAGTAATGGAACAACAAGGCTAATTAATTCTGTAGACGGAAGACATTTGTGTTTGGAGATCATAAGTTATAAGTTAATATGTGAAGAGAGTTTTGAATTTCAGCTTTATTTCCTGGTATTTATATGTAGATGTATTAAACAATACAGAATATATCAGATTTTGTATCAGACCATGCAGTTTGTAGCTGAGCAAAAATATTGGAACATATAGTGATTGACAGGTTTCTTGTTACCCAGGTGTGTACTGTTAGACTGAATGTGATAAAGAATAAGCCAACATGTAGATCAAAGAGCTGGCTATGGGAGAAAAGCAAGCCATTTTGAAGTGGAGAAAAGAGGGGAAATCAATCAGAGGCATTGAGCACGCATTGGGCATAGCCAATACAGCTATTTGGAATGACTTAAAAAAGAAAAAAGCCATTACTAGTGTAATGGGTCAGACAAGGAAAACAGCAAATGCTGATGACAGAAACATTGTAAAGGGCTGTGAAGAAAAACCCTAAAACAAGTCAGTTACATCGACAACAACTTCCACAGGGCAGGGGTGAAGGTATCATAATCCAATATTCGAAGAAGACTGAAAGCAGAAATATAGCGGCCATACCACAAGATGCAATCTCATCAGCAGTAAGAATTAGAAAGCCAGATTGGAATTTGCAAAGAAATACAGAGATGAGTCACAAAAGCTCTGGAACCAAGATTAACCTCTAACAAACTGATGGAAAGGGCCACAAACAGTTTACAGGCTAATTTACAGAGAAATGCAGCCAAATTAATCGAGACGAACTTTATCATGCAGCAAGACAATGATCCAAAAGCGAGAAACTCCTCAAAACAAACAACAAAGAGGCTGCAGTAAAAGCCTGGAAAAGCATCACAAAAGAAGAAACCAACAATGTGGTGGTCAATGAGTAGCAAGTTTGACGCAGTTATTGCAAGCAACGGGTATGCAACGACATGTTAAGTGTTATTTACTTTAATTTACTTTAAGACTTGTTTGTTCCTATACTTTTGCTCACTTAAAAAATGGGTGATCTGCTTTGAAAGGTGCCACGTTTTAAGTTGTTTAACACATCCAGCTGTAAATATCAGGACATCAAAGCTGAAATTCTGATCTATCATCTCATACTCATCTTTTAATGGAATAGAACTGGTCTTGCTGTTCCAATCCTTTCTGAGGGGACTGTAAAACATTCATTTTGTGTTTGCATAAGTATTCACCCCCGTCGCCATGAACACCCTACATTTGGTCTGATACGACCAATTGCCATCTAATGTGACAGCTGAATGGAGTTGACCTGTGTGCAATTAAATTGTCATATGATCTCAATGTAAATACACCTATTCCTGGAATGCACTAAAGTTTTTTCATCATGAGACCAAAAAGAGGTCTGGGACGGATAAAAATATCCTACATTTTGAACGTCATTAAATACATAATTAAAAAGGGAAACAAACATGGCACAACCGCAACTCTGATAGACTATATTGCAAACTATATTGAGTTGTGTGCACCATTTTGCTAAGTCCATTTCAGTTTGAGTAACCACACAAAATGTTGAAAAGTTCAATACATATGAAACGCACTGTATATGTGCATTTTCAACTACCACTTGATTCTGTATTACTGTAGATTTGATGAAGTTTTGCACAAATTCCTGTTTATTGTTCATTGCAAGATGTGGCTTCATATTTTATTGTCTTCACTTTACATCTCAACTTGATTAATCATATTCAGTCAAAGCTATTCATACCTCTTCTGATTTCAGTTGTTCTCTCCACTCATAAAAGGAACATGTGACAGTTTCTGAAAGGTCTGTTGCCTGATTGTGTTTATCACAATTCCAGAGAAAGTTCCTTCTTGTGACCAAGAGAGACAGACTGCACTCGACGAGGCTCGGCAGAACCCAAGAGACGGAGTCTTTGTCCCAGACTGTGGGTTGCTAGGCCTATACAAGCCTGTGCAGTGCCACCAGTCCACCGGATACTGCTGGTGTGTGGTGGTAGACACAGGACGACCCATACCCGGAACCTCGGCCAGGTAAACACAGGACATAAAGCTTGATCAACTCCATTTAAACAACAGAGCATTTTTATTAAACAAGCACTTGTGTTTTTATACACTGTTTTGGGTTTATTAAAACTACCAAGAAGTTCATTTTATTTAGAATGAAACAGGATAATGAGTTAATGAGATTATTTTTTCTGTACGTGAGAAGTCTGAGTAAAGCAGAGGTGTGTATCAGTTTTGTGTTTGTTCTGACCTTGAATTTAAACCCATTTGTTCTTGCACGGGGAGCAGTATAAAGTCCAGCACCACTGGCTGGTACGTTGAAATGTATGTTTTATGAAATGATGCTTGAGGCCAATAATAAATACATTGTTAATGAATTAATAGTATCATCTTTTTAAAGTTCATGAAACGTTTAACCTGAGACATTTCTTATCTCAGGGAGCATATGTTGAATGCATAAAATTATAAATGAACATAAAGTGAGCTGTAAGTGTAGCAGATGGGTGCTTGGTCAGCTTATCCTTCTATCCATTTACATGTTTTCTTTATAGGGGAGCATATAAGATTCAGCAAAATAGTTTATTATTTTTTCAACAAATCAAAATAATGAATTAAAATCATGATAAAATAGCATATATAACAAAAAAAAAAGCATCTCAGATATCACAGATGCCCCTACTGGTCATTTTAATCATCGAAATGCACCACATGGAAAATTATCTTAAGCAGCTGTGGAATCCGAGTCTGAGTCGGCATAACTTTCTTCAGATAAATATTGATGTAATTTAAGAATGTGGCCCATACTGTCTCCTGACAAAAAGCAAACATTGCTCTTCTATTGTTCTAGTGATCCTTTTTTTCCTCTAAATCTAATAGTTTGAATGACTGCTTTGAAATCTTTTAGTTTGCAGTTTCAGTTTGAGTTCAGGCACTTTCTTTTGTTCGGAGTTTTTAACTGCCGGATGGATCTTCTGCACGTTAGCTCTCTCATTACCCAAAATGTGAGACAACGTGCACTCTCATAGTGAAAACATTCATTTTTGGATCACTGAACATTTTTGGAAGTACAAAAAGTAATCCTACTTGGAACAGTTAGCGAAATGTTCCAGCACACATGCTCCAGCAAGACCTTTTTTTTGCTCAAAGCTTAAATAAAAGTGACCAACAACAAGAGCCACATTCATTCATTCATTCATTTTTATTTTAAACATGAGATTAGTTTACTAATTCTCCATGCTAAATCTTCACTATTAATGACAATATAAACTAAAACAACGCATCGTGTGCAAAACAACTCAGAGCTTCTTTTTTTTCTAAACTTCCCAAGCAAAGAGGTTAGTCACTGGCTTAGTGGTTTTTTTTTTTTTTTGCTTTAAAATGTTCTTGACTCATTACTCTAGTCGGGGAGACAATAGACGTTTTCCCGTAAATTTACAGGTTTGTATTCTATTTTGGTTTGTGTGGCTTTTTAAACTCCCCCGATTTCCTTTGTGTATCAGTTAGCTCAAAAATCTCTCTCCCTCTCTTTCTCTCTCACTGTCTGCTTTCTCTTAGATATAAAAAGCCAGAGTGCGCAGTCCGTTCCCCCGTGCCTGATATGGAGGATCCTTACCGATACAGAGATCTGAATGGTGAGGAAAGAACGGCACATATCCTCTCAGACTGCTCCCTAGAAACCCACTGTGTAAAACAGACAATTTTCTTGCTTCATAGCTGTGAACTTGTAAGTACTCTGTGTCTGTTTATGCACACTAACATCATTTGGGAAACAGTTATGGGAATTAGAAGTCCCATGTGTTGCCACCTCAAGGTGGTCGGTCTTTTAAGTGGTAAGCTTTCACAGGTTCCTGTTCCTTTACTTTGGTTGATCTACTTTCTCCCCTTCATTTAAAGTTTCATTATAACTGCTCTTTAATTCCCCGTCTGGTAGATTTACAGAGTAAAACATGGCTCCTGACTGTGCAGCAGATGTGTGCCGTGGTTTATGGCTGGTTGGAGCAGTAGAGAGGGGCTGCATTAAGAAGCCGGGGGGTTGACTAGGGTGTTGCTGCCCCTACAAGGTTGAGCAAAATAATTTTTATGTACTCTAGCTGTGTGACCTGTCACTCTTCAGGAAAAACGTCACATTCGTATTTGTAAAAATATGACTTTTCTATCTATAGTAGTGATTTAAAAAAAAAAAAAAAAACTACTCATGAACCTTTTCACCTTCCTGAAACACTTGCTGTTAAAAAAACACTAACAAGGAAGCAAATCAGATATTTTGCATCCATTGAGAACAAGAGTTTGAAATGGTTCGATCCAATTCCATATTCGATATGCTCTAATATAATACCCACCTGGCGAGGTGGCGAGGCAGTGAAGCGGTGCGTCACGACTCTTGTCCTTGCCGCAATCACACTAATTGGATTCACCTGCATGCAACCGGACCCCAAACTCCCACACACTGCCCCAGAGGTCAAACAAGAGGAACAGAAGGAACGGTGTGTGAGGAGGTCAGAAGGAGTGTGAGAGAACGCGAAAGAGGCTGAGACCAGGTTGAAAATGTAAAACTAGATTTGTTTATTATGTTCTCTTGTTTGAAGTCGCTCTTTAAGAGACATAATTAGGTTGGAAACACTTGCTGTTAAGGCTCTACATCTGGAGCAATTAAAATGTACAAGTCAAAGGGGAAATGCACCGTAAAAGTTAACTGGGTGCTGGATGAACATTATGTCAATTTGAATTTCTATCTTTTTCTAACCCCACCTTACACACCTTACGGGCATTTCTAAAGCAAACTGCAAGCACTTTTTGTATATTTCCAAGCATTTGGAGTGGAAAAAAGCATGTATCTTCTGACTATAAGCCAAATGAACAAGTAAAACGTTCTCCTTTTTGTCATTGTGTGGGCCTGTAGATCATGTATATATTGTTTGTTCAACTCTGACAGGCTGTCCAGATGGAAAGAAAATAGAATTCATAACCAGCTTGTTGGATGCCCTAACCACAGACATGGTAAACACCATTAACTCACCAACTCCCTCTGGTGGTGGGAGGTAAGAAGCTTTTTATTTCGAAAAATCTACAAACAAATAAATGCTCTAAAAAATAAAAATAAGAAAAAAGATTAGTTCTTATCGTGGAATTTTTTGTCTTAAATATACAGAACCTCACAAAACAGTGTTTCTGTTCATAGAGGCAGGAAAATCTCAGAATCCCAAGAACTCCTAAAAGATTAATCCACTCTGAAAGAATTGCATATTAGTCTTTATAATTAACATGCTTCCTCAGTGGTGTCCAAGATTTATTTTATAGTTAAAATTTATAACGTTTCACTTGTTTTAGTGGCTTCCTACATTACCCACAATTCTGTTTGACAACCTCCTGGTGCCAGTTGGAATTAGCCCTTGCCTCATCTCTACCTAAAGAGAGCAATGCAGCAGCACTTTATCCCTGTAAGCCGGGTGCACACTGTGCGATTTTTAATAGGTCTTTACGAGTGTTGCTTGTCAGACTGTACGTACTTGACCCCCGCTGTAATCCATGTCACACTGTAGGATCTCAGTCGTCATTAATGTCAGGCTTTTTACGACAGTCAAGACGAGAAAAAGGGACACACACAAGAAGTCTTGTACGGAGAAGTCGCACTATAGGACTGTGCCTCAGATATTCTGAATTTAATCTTCAGAATTTAATCAGAGGAAAAATTTGATCGCAACGGCCGTTAATCGGCTGTCGGGGAACACGTCAATCTAGTGATCAAAGACAATAGATATTGTTTTAGTATTATAGGAATCTTTTAGAATTCTCAAAATTCTCTAAACATATAAATATAACATATTTTAATATACACATTTAATTAGTCTCAGTATAAAAAGTTTCATGAAAAAGTGTCGAGGCGAGTGTATTCATTTTACTTCAACACACAATATAATCTTATACACAAAACAAAACTATGCTGATTTTTCCAAACATCATCTGGGGTTTGTATGAAATAGTATTTGACTGTGATCTCCCAGTTGTTTATGTCATGCAGCTTGAAGACAGCTGAAACATGTTTGAGGTATATGCATTGCATGACTGTCTCTTACCCAGTTCCAATCTTCTGCAGATTTGCAGAACCTGACCCAAGCCACACTCTTGAGGAGCGTGTGGTTCAATGGTACTTCTTTCAGCTGGACAACAACGGCAGCCATGACATCAACAAAAAGGAGATGAAGCCTTTCAAACGTTATGTGAAAAAGAAAGCCACGCCCAAGAAATGTGCTCGCAAGTTCACTGATTACTGTGATCTGAACAAGGACAAGGCCATTTCTCTGCAGGAGCTGAAAGGATGCCTTGGGGTCAATAAAGCAGGTGAACATTATGAAGCGAATCCATTGACCGAATGAAGGACGGGGCGATTAAACTGATTGCGCTACTTGAATACGTTTTCATGATAGACAGTATGTCATGTTATTTATGCCTGTTAGGGTTTGCTAACAAGCCACCGATAACATAATGGAACCACATTTTTGTGGAAAACTGTGCTGGCTGTAACACAAAATGTGTTTTATATTAAACCTTATTGTTTCTTAAGTAGCAGTTTATTCAGGGCTCATAGACTAATACTAAACATGTTATAGAATGCTGCTATTTAGCAGAGGAAAAATATACTCAGTCATATGGTGAAGTTTGTAGTATAAAGAGGCATTTATTTAACATTTCTGGAAAGAGTCTTCAGTGTAGCAGTCTGTAACATTTAGTTTTCAAGCATACAAACGTCTTTGTGCAGGACTTTGTGCTTTGAGGGGTTTTTAAGGTAACATATTCGGCTGCTAGATAGAGAAAAAAGAGAGGCTGGAAAAGAAAGGCTGGTTAGAGCTGTTGTAACGTAAGTGATAAGCGGAATTAACTTGTTTCACTGACACTAAATGTAACTATAAATTCCATTTAAAAATGTATTCGAATATTGTTGCGGTGTAAGAGGAATTAAATACTTTTCTTGAAGCAGCACATGCTGTCATCTCACATCACATGACCTCATGGTTGATTACTTTCCTATAGCAGCATAGTCCATTGTAGTTGATCCATCCATCCATTTTCTGTACCGCTTATCCTATATAGAGGCAGGAATTGAATCCCCAACCCCAGCAATGCGAAGCAAACATGCTAACCACTAAGCTACTGTGCCCCCTCCAATTGTAGTTTATTTGCTACATAATGCAAATGTTCATTACTTAGCAAAATTCACACGTAACTAATTCCATAAATAATTTTAGTTACATTGCATTACCTTAACGTAAGGCATTACCGTGAAACAGAAATTATCAAACGTACAGGGAAAGACAAATGGAATAAGAAAGCTTTCCAAGGTTTCCTGGATGCTCAGGAACTACAGGACATTAAATGTAGACTCAGTGGCAATTTTACATCATGCCGCTGGAAACAGACAAGACAGCTAGTCTTGTGAAATGTTCCTTGAGTACTTAAGCTTTACAGAATATGTGAGTTGTATAAGTAAATATATGTCTCTCCTTGTCTCTCTCTCTCTCTCTCTCTCTCTCTCTCTCTCTCTCTCTCTCTCTCTCTCTCTCTCTCTGTGTTCTGCAGGTACTACAACAAGCAGCAGCAGTCAGGGGACAAGGCAAGGAACTAATTTGTTCAGTAAGGCCCCACTAATCGCTTTCACTAACATGTGCTTGAGTGGCTGCAGATGGCTCCAAATATAATCCATTAACATTCTGAATCACTAACAGAACAGAATTTCAGAATGTAAGTGAAGGAAAAGTGTAGTGTTGCTGCCAATCCAGTGTGTGTGTGTGTGTGTGTGTGTGTGTGTTGAGCTGGAAAGAGCAATTACTTTCATATTTGAATATATTTCTTTTGTATTTAAGATGCTGCATGTTTAGATTACAGTGTTAATATTTCATGCTGAAGGAACATAACGTGTTGTGTGACATGACAGTCAGCCATTCAGTTCAGCTCAATGGCCCAGTCTGTGTGGAGCAATGAGGTAGTGGAATTACAGGAGACAGGGTCATCATGTCTGACTGGAAATAATTAATCCTTGCCCTTAGTTGACCTGACCATGTAGGCCTGACAGAGGAGGATGCACCTGTTTCTCTATTTGACCCTCAAGTGAAGTTTAATCCAACTTTTAACTTGACATGTCTTAGCTGTCTTACCCCATTAATCAGAACTCACTGGCCATGGTATGAAATGGCCCATAATTTTGTACTGGATTAAAGCATGTCTATGTTTGGAAAGTGCTCCAATTTTTTTTTTTTTCTTCCACGTTACAGATATGAAATGACAGTCTGTTCGGAGGGAATGTAATGTTTCTACTGTCATAAATCCGAAAGTATGAGCATATGAGTTTTAAAATAAGCACTAGGAATCGGGATTGCGGTTTCTGTCTGTCTTTCTTGTCTCTTAGAATATGTTGTTGGGACATAAGGAAATAACAGTACATGTCTGGATTGCATGTACGAAAATGCTGTGATGAAATGGATCATCATCCTGAGTACACTGTTAGAACATGGGATCGTTCAGAGTTCATGCTTTCCAATATTTATTAGCAGCTGGATTGCTTGTCTGTGATTTTTATTGACCCTAAGGGAAGGCTACAATTCAGATTTCTCTCATGTCACATGTTATTATTATTTTTTTAAATGACATTGATTTTTATTTTAATTCTATTGACTGGGGATAAACATTTCATATTTCACACTGCCCAGAATAATTTATATTACGAGTTAGTGTGTTCTTTTTCACAAGCTTCTCTTTTTCCCCATGAGTCTGTTTTTGTCAGCCTGAGAATCTCTATCATAGTTCGGTGGTTACTATGTGATGACAGTACATCAGCCCACTGCACTCGCTTCTCGTCTGTCTGGTGGGATCGTCTCGTTATTAGGAGCGTTGTGTTTGTTTACCCTGGCCTGCAGGCAGTGTTGGGTCCAGCGAGGCCTGAGCTCATGTGTTTACCCTGGCAGTACCTGCTTTGCGCTGAAAAACAGTGGCTGAGAATGGGCATAACGTCAGGCACAGCAGCGTATGGCTAGAGTTGCCAGGATAAATATCAGGTTCATTTGAATAGCCAAGGGCGGTGGGGGCGGGGGGGAGAGGGGGTTCTTTTGCCCCCAATCCACTGGTTTGCTTTAGATCCCCTTAGACCTGCATGCCTTCCCCAGCACACACTCGGGGATTGATAAATTGGTGCAAACGTCTTCTAAAAGACAGTTTTATGTCAGTTCACTGGAACACAGTGAATTGAAAATTGATGAGTATACTCAAGGTTTGGGACACACTGCTGCCAAAATATTTAAGACATGATGAGAGCGACTGCCCATTTTCCTGAATCTGGCAGCAGCTCTAGCTGAAATTGACTTTTTCACTTTTTCTTTTTCTGAGTACTGTAAGGATGTTGGCGTAAAGCAGTACGCTGTATCTGTATCAACACCAACATTCCCACTGTGAATAGCTGACTGTACACCTTAAAATCTCACTCAATTTATTATGTTGTAAGGATTTAGGAGGCTGCTTCCTTGATTTGTGAAATGAATAGATGTCATTCTTCTTGGCTCTGTCTTCTTACGGTGTCAGATTGAACAGACGGGGCTTCATTTAAAATAGGCATGTTTTAGAATTCTTTACAGATTTAATAAAAATTCACCTTCAACCTTGAAGATTATTAAGACATTGGCTAATCAAAGTTTGTAAGTACAATAAAGGGCCAGATTCAGAATAGTGAGTAGCTATAGACTTGCACGCTTGTCAGACAATGTGATGTAGGTTCAAATGAGGAGGAGTATAAACTCCAGCACCACTGTATGACAGTTTTATGTAACCACAATACATATATCATGCTGAAATTCACATTTTGGACATTGTAAATGCACTATAGAGTGCCAATGGCAGGCAATGTACATACATAAATGTAGTACTATTTAATGTATTAATAATATTGTCCCTGTAAAATTCACAACAAGGATTTTTTTAAGACAGCATCTTAATCGGAAATTCATATAAATGATAAGCAATTATTATAAATAAATGACATACGGTGTAAGCTGTAACCATAGCAGATGAATGCTAGGTCAGCTTATCCTTTAAACCTTGGACATGTTCTCTTTGCAGGAGAGCGCATCAGATTATAAATTTTTACATGAATTAAATTGATAAATCAAATTATCAAATTTAAAACATGACTTCATATTATGATTTTATGGCATAAATGTACGGTAGTGGCCACATTCACACGTGTGCATAATTTACTGTCATTTCATGATGTAAAAGGAGGAAAAAAATTTTTTTTTTCCATCACTGCCTAAGCATCATACTTTCTTCCACTGCTTCTAGTTCATCGTGTAAAACACAGGGCATGCTGGATCAAGTGCTATTTTATTAGCTGCCAAATAATGAATCTGGAAGCCATATTGTTAAATTAAGCCAAATGTGATCATTGCAACTAGAACCTTTCATGTAGCAATATATTGGCAATATAATTAACTTCTATTAGATGTATATTAGCACGTCTGCCTTACACCTCCAGGGTCCGTGGTTCGAGTCCCGCCAGGTCCATGTGTGTGTGGAGTTTGCATGTTCTCCCCATGTGTCGGGGGTTTCATCCGGGTACTCCGGTTTCCTCCCCAGTCCAAAAACATTGCATGGTAGGCTGATTGGCGTGTCTAAAGTGTCCGTAGTATATGAATGTGTGTGTGTGAGAGTGTATGTGATTGTGCCCTGCGATGGACTGGCACCCTGTCCAGGGTGTACCCCGCCTTGTGCCCGATGCTCCCTGGGATAGGCTCCAGGTTCCCCATGACCCTGAAAAGGTGTAAGCGGTTGAAGATGGATGGATGGATGGATGGATAGATGTATATTTGAATGCTTGCCATTTTCTAATTTATATATAATTTATAAAAGTGCCGCTTGCTTCTTGATTATGTTGTATTATAGATAGCAAACAAAAAAAAAACCTGCTTTTTTGGTTGCATTTTATGGCTTAAAGCCATGTGCTTGTCGTTCAAATCATCCAAACTACCTGCATGATCTGACTCTTAAGTTTTGGTTGTTGGGTTTATTTCAATCTTGTGGTTTTGTTGTTTTTTTTTTTATGCTGGCAAACTATACAGTGATTTCAACAGTGTTTCACACCATCATCTCTATCAAACACCACATTCCTCCTTCTATCACAGAGCTCTAAACACAGTAATTGTTACCCTGCAGAGGGACAGTTTAACTTTTATGTCTTTACTGAAAATTAGGAAGCGTATTAAACCAGGGTGGCTGATTCTTCCAGGTCATTTGTTTTGGGAGTTACTCTTCCCTATTTTTCTCTCTGAATCCCACCTGTCCTGCACATCTCATTACCCATTCTTTGTTGTTAGTGTTGTTTGGTGTTGCCTGGCATCAATAATGTGCTCCTGCTTTGGAAAATTTGTCTAACACATTTTCTAACAGGTATCATAGAGGGTAAAGACGTTAGTGACTTTAAATTGCTGAAACATCAGCAAAGTGAGTAATACCAAAACCAGAAGGCAAATGTTCTCTTGATACTTAGGCTCATTGGGCTAGAAAGTGTATGGCTAGCGTTGCCAGGATAAACATTAGCTTCATTTGGACAGCAAAGTGGGGCTTGTGTTGAATATTCCACTTGAAATCGCTAGTGTATCTGAAGTGCTTCTTATATATTATCAGTGCTGCATTACTTTGTTCCGAGAGACAGATTAAGCTGTGTTTGTGGTGTATTTGTCTGGTCACTGGCCTCATGGAAGAACAGTTTTGCTGATTGGCAACTTATAACATATAAAAACATATAAAACCCTTCACATGGTCAAATTATAGAATTTAAAGGGAAAAGGGAGACATTTGCATGTAAAGATTTTTCATGTTAATTGTAAGACACTGAGTATATGAATATTATTATTTATTTATTTTTAGAAATACTTCACAACATAACCATCTGGTACGTGTTGTATATTCTTACTAATATTTATCTGATTGGATTCTTGTATATTGTTTTGTGAACTTATGATACTGCGACATAAAGTTTCGACTCTCAATAATGTGAAAGCAGATAGAACTTTAGAACTGGATAACTTTTGTAATAACTTAGGGCAACATTTTGGTTTTTAATGACATTTAAATGATTGAAACCTTTATAGGTCTCTTTATTGAAGGAATATTGAAGGATTTCAGATAGATCTAGTCCAAAATGACTCTACGGCTTAACCTGTTTACTTAACCTTAAAATTCATACAAATTGGCTGGTGTGAGACCATGTTGGGAATACCAGACCCTTAAGCCACAGTGTCAGCCTGAGTGTCAGTGATTCAGCCAACTGTGTAGTCATTTTGCACCAGGCCATAATGTGCATGGCTCTAATCACAGATCAGCACTCAGGTGAGGCTGTTCGAAGGCAGAGCGGATCTAGTTTCTCAGCTTTATCAGATGATCGTGTCCGGGGAGCAGCTTTGTGTCCTTAATGGTGCAGTCATTTCACCACTTTCCCCTGCTGAATGAGGAGAGGCCAAAGTGGACTGCTTCTCTGGAGCCTCTTAATTGCCATAGGGGACAGGAGCTATAGAGGAGACTGAGTGCACAGACACGCAGATCTTACAAGCTCCTCAGAACTAGTAGACAAATGAGAACTCTCAAATTCTCTCCAAAAAGCTCCGAAAGGCCATCACACTAAATAATGGACATAAAAGTCAAGATATCTTGCGAGCGCTCAAATATATAGCTGTGCTTGATAGTGCTGTCTGTTGTGATACACAAAGCATGTACTTTTCAGTTAAGATAGTGTAAGCAGTAAATCTGGCGGGTGTAATAAAACACACACATACCAGTATTTGACTTAGAGCACACCTGTGTCACCCCACTCCCCCTCAGAAGCCTGCTGTTAACCTTTCATTCTTCTACACACACACACACACACACACTCATACACACACTCATGCAGCCATGTGATCGGCTCTCCAGGGCCAAAAACTCCTCTTCTACACAAGCCCTTCCCCCACGGGTTGTGCAGCTTGACTGGAACTCTCCCACTCCTGTCTTCAGACGCCACCTGTAAGCAATCTGGGCTCCCTACCCCAGTCAAGTCCTCTATTTCCTTAACACTACAGCTTTACTGTGATTAATGGGCCCCAAAAGGAGTCCCATACCCCATGCTGCTGACTCCGACAATCCCCCTAGTAATGTTAGATTGACTTTGTCATATGTCATACTGTGCAGTATTTCGTGAAATAAAGTGAATATGAATACAATAATTAGGATTCTAATATGTAACAATTTGCACAATTCAGTTTGTAGGAAACTTTATTTGATTGAGGCTGGGTTCTGTCCACTAGAAACATTTAGTTAGAAAGGAATAAAACACTTTGGGGTTTGCTGTTATAGGAAAATAATCAACTATGTGGTGGGGTGATTTGGGCCAACATGAAGCTCAGTTACTGAGCACATCACAGCAAAGTTGATTAGTTTCCGATAACAACATGCTACAAAACGACGCGTGTGTGTGAGATTGTACTCTGTGATGGGTTGGCAATGCGTCCAGGTTGTCCTCCACCTTGTGCCCTAAGTCCTCTGGGATAGGTTCCAGTCTCACCGTGACCCTGTATAGGATAAACGGTCAAGAAAATGGATGGATGGATGGAACATGCCACAAAATGTTTCATTCCTCTTATACCACAGCACAACACTAACCATCAATATTATATATATAATAAATAATAACAAATGGTACTTTTTTATCCATTTATAGTTGCAACTAAGTGTTAACCTACGCAGGAAATAAAGTTTGTTTACGAGAAACTTAGTGTGTTTTCCTGAAAATTCAGATAATCGTACGTGAATAGGATCTTCGAATACAGTCCCAAGCAATTCCTTGCTTAATCTCTTGCATATTTTAAATTTTTTTACATTGTGATATATTCTGATGGTAGACTCAAAGTATAGTACTGAATAAACCATGACCGAGTGTTAAACAGGACCTTCGAGGGTCAGCAGACAGGACAGATGACAGAGAAATAGTGAGTGAGAGAGAAAGAGGGCTGAGTATAGGAAGATAGAGAAAGAATTATGGTGTGATCACAGAACAGAGAACTGTTTCCCACATGACTTCCGAAAGGGAGAGAACACTATCTCATCCTCCCATGCTCAGACACACTTACATACCCACACACACACACACACACACACACATACACACACTATATGCATTCTTAGTGAATCCTATGCATCGTGGGAGCTGCCATCAGTCATCTCATCCTGTATGTGTGCAAGAGCTGGGATTGACGTCCTGTAGTGTACTTCACATCATCCTCCCGTATTTGTCATCTTCAGGCAAGATGTGTGTGTGAGTGTGTGTGTGTGTGTAGGCAGGATTGTAGATGCTGCTGTCTTGTCATGTGATGTGCACTGAAGTGAACGCACCCTTGACTCCCATTTCTTATCCTGTCTCTTCCCAGTAGGCCGTCTAGTGTGAGGACAGAAGCTTCCAGAAGATGAGCCAAGAGTAGAGAGAAGACAGGCTGACGACTTGAACAGAAAGAGAGAAAAAAGAAGAGGTTCCTAAAGAGAGAAAAAAAAAGCTGAAATGATAACATTGGAGCCAAAATATTTGCACTTTCTTCTCCCATCGGTAGACATTTGCCCTGTCTCTGATTTTGTTGTAAACATTTTCTGACTTTGACATTTGATGTAAGCGGACAAAACTTTGTATAAGAAAATGGCACTCGTACGCGTACGTGGCTGACTTCTTGCTTCATTCAACCCACACAACACGTTATAAGTGTATTATCATGTGTGCTCATGAATACTAATCACACAGCAAGGTCTAGTCAGTATTATACACCACAGCAGATTTTAATCACAAACCTTCCATGTAGTCTTCTGAAGTAGCGGTCATAGTTGCACATAACCAGTTTGTTTGTTTTTATAAGGTCACTTCTTTTATTTTTACATTTACATTATATGTACATTTGGACTAAGCATGAACAGAAATACCAGCACAGCATGGTTTCCATCTTCTGTGTACGTAATCCTAAGCATCAAACACGTTATTTCAGTAGTTCCAGGTTTAAACATCCATCACGTCTTGGTGAGCTTTACCTAAAGTACCTAAAGATAATGTGGCATATCAGATCAAAGACATTTTTGTTGAGTGACTTTATTAGTAACCACTTTATTAGGAACACCTGCAATCGGCAAATCATGGGTTGTTTTTTTTGTTGTTGTTGTTTTTTTAAACAGACTTAAGAGGATAATAATAATAATAATAATGTCAACATAACTTGTTTTCTTCCACAGAAAACATATGGCCAATCCATTCTTCGTCTCCGTAATAAATTTGTAAACACTTCATAACACATGTATAAGGTTAGACTTAACATTTCTGTAATAATCCATTATAATATAAGAACAATTTGTCAGTATTGCAATGCACTGTAGAAAGTAAACAACCTTTTGTTGTTGTTGTTGTTGTTGTTGTTTACATAATTGGAAACAATATGCTAATCTGTTCAACTCTTTTATATATATAACAGCCCGTGGCAGAAACGAAATATCGCCCTGTTCATTTCTCGTCTGTAATAAAAACGTCTCCTCGATGACAAACTCACATGACACACAGTGAACACAGCACGAGTGAGTGTCTCTCAGGTTTCATTTCCTGAGAAGCTGGACGTTTGCATCACACACAGCAGTATGGTCACGTCGGGTCATGAATTCAATTATAGAAATACATATAATATATTGGTGGCAATGTGAGAATATAAAGCGAGCGCTATAACAGCTTTAGCTGTCATTATTTACAAGCCTACAGGATCACATGCTCTCTTAATGGCTTCAAGTGAACACACATTGCAGGATGTAAACCGTATCATCTAAATTATTGAAGACTTGCAAGTAATCCATCTTTCTGTGTTTGATGAAAGTGGTTTTTTTTTTTTTGTTTTCTAAAAAGCTGGTACTTAAAATAGAGGTAAATCTTTTCCATCAGATGCTGTTGATACAGACACTTAAAACCTGCGCTCTCAGGAGGTTTAATTGGATTCTCGTTCATAGCACGTTTAAAAACAAAACGAACGCCTGTCACATGTGCCACGTATCAATGGTAACATTATTCTTTCAATTCTTATAGGCGTTAATCAGTGCTTATAGATGTCCTTATATAGACCCTTTAAATAAAGAATAAGAAGAATTTAAGAAAATATCCCAGAGGTATACAGAACACCATGTGAAGTGATCTTTCGGATTGAAGAAAGATGGTGTGTGTGTGTGTGTGTGTGTGTATGTGTGTAGATGTCCTTGGATGTGATTGCTTTGGTTTGTGAAAGGAAAAAATGATCCAGTGAAGTTGTAAATATGTATCATATGTGCTTTTTGTTCTTTCTAGTTTTTCAGCATCAGTCATGCAGCTGTCTTTCTTTTTTTTTTTTTTTTGAGGGGGGGAGGGGGTTGCCGTAATTTAGAACCTCTTTCTTGAGTAAATTGTGTAATTAAAGTGTTTTGCTCTCAGCAAGAGTTTGTTTGAAAGTTTGTTCATTCCATTTATTTGCCTGTGTGTGAAAATACATTTGTTATTCTAATGTAATCCGCCACTCGTCTGTTTATTTTAGAATTTTGAAGTACATGTGTCACATTAGTCAGCTTTATTCAGTTGTTTAATGTGTACGTAGAGAGACTTTTTCTCAGAGAACAGCCACTGTGAACGGCTGCTTCATCTAAATTAGCACAATCTCAAGTATTCGAGCTGAGATTACTAAACTAGTCTTTTTCTCTAAAGGATGCTTGACATGTATTTAATTGGCATCAGATGACATATTGAAGCAAAGCCCTATGTTCTATTCGCTACTTAGCAGTGGTTGTTATTGTCCTATTTACTTTTAAATGAATATGAACACCTTATTGAACATTTCCAGGAATTGCATGATGGGTTGCAAGGACAACATTCCTCTCTATAAACTAGAGGTTGCATAGACTTCTCAATTAGTAGATTCACTAGTCACCACTGTGGGGATATCGACAGTGGAAAAAAACAGGCTAAATGTATTTTGTTCATCTAAAACTATTATATTGGATGGAGCCGAGTCTCTAGTCAACTCAGTGTTACACATTGTGTACATCTCTGCTAGGGAAGTTTTTTTTTTTCTTATGCTTTAATGTAAAGTTTTCACTTTGATATCCCTTTATGGAAAGTGTAAGAGGTGTCCACTCCTCCAGGTATTTTTGTTTCACACGCTTTATCCTGGTCAGGGCCACTGTGGAGCCGGAGCACCAGGAACATGATACACTAGGTGTGATACAGAAATGTATACACTGATACACTAGGTATGATACAGTGTGATACACTGCGGGTTCTCCTTGAAAGTTAAATAAAATTTTAATCATTGGACCATGGCATAGTGAAAGAACACATTCATAGCCACGGGTTGCACATCATTATCCAACTCAACTAGTATCTAGCACTGCATTCCAGTTAACCGTGGCTGATCCAGAATTATCTCTGGATAATAATAATAATTAATCAATTTGTATAGCGCTTTTTACAATGGTACATTGTCTCAAAGCAGCTTTACAGAAATATCATTTTTACATTTACAAGTGACTTACTAATGTGACCACATTCACACACCAATGGTAGCAGAGCTGCCATGCAAGGTGCTAGCTTGCCATTGGGGGCAACTTAGGGTTCAGTGTCTT
>JAFFST010053758.1:540480-572239 GCA_022414735.1 Noturus placidus | reverse complement strand
TCCCACCTGTTGTTGATTCTTCACAAAAAATTACAGTTTTATATCTTTATGTTTGAGGCCTGAAACGTGGCAAAAGGTCGAACAATTCAAGGGGGTACTCTATAGAGTTTATATAATATCACTATCCATCCATAAATTTGGAACTATGTTTTCTTTCATATGATCAGTAATGGTATGTCATATTGGTATTACAGTGTACTGTGATATGGAAGTGTAACATTGTTATAGTTTTAACCTCATGGTATAGCATAGAGATGAAGTCACCTCACAGGTCCATTAAAATATATCACATGACAGAGTAGCCTGCTTAAAAAATAAATACAAATAATATTTGAGGACAGTGTGTTTCTGTGCTGCTTTGGTAAACCACTGAAGGCTATGTAGAATTTTAGAAGTTTCCATAAGAAACATATTGAGCCCTTGCTTTTCTGCTGCAGTGTTTTACTGTATAAACATTCCCCAATGCAATACTGTTTTATCGTTCTCATATGGATGCCATGAATCTTTTTCATACCACTCATAACATCTACGATCATTTTAAGGTGAATGACTGACAGAACAAGAGATGAGATCAAATATCTCAATCTAAAACAAGACCATGTTATTACGTTACCACCACAGCAATGTATTCTTTATTGTTGTCATTTAACACTGTTTATTTTTTTATTCGTTTGTGTGGAGGAAAAATATCACAGTGAACAACTCGAGGTGTTCAACAGGCAAAGCTGTGACATTATATCAGGGAATAAGAAAGGAATAAATCATTTGGTGACGTGCTGTTATAGGAAAATCATCAACAACAGGGTGGAGTGATGATTAGAAACAGCTACTGTTGTCAGTCTGAAGGCGATTAATTGCCAATAACACCGTCCAGAAGTGTTTTATTCATCTTATACCACAGCAATTTGCCAAAGATGCATTCATTAAAGTATGATCACTGCAATTTATCCAATTATAGTTATACTTAATGTTGTGATATGTTTGCAAAACCAGTTAATTCTTGAAATTACTTACATTATAGCAGCTATAAAACAGTTGTTCTCTCACAGCGCTTCCTCTGACTGTTACAAAGTGCTTACACTGGAGACTCCTTTCAAAAAAAATTTCAAATGTCACCATATCAATGATTATACATTATTTCTTTGGTAAGCAGACGTATGTTTTTATTTCTTTATTATTTGGATTAGCTTATTTAGCTTATTTGGATTAGTTTATGGATTATATGTTTGGCATAGTAGTCTCTTAATAGTTACTATAGAAACTAAAACATATTAGAATAAGCTCATTAATATATACCTGGCAGTACTGTCAGAGCTGATGTTACAATAAATAAATCACTACGTTCTGACCAATCCCCTTCAACAACGCTGACTCACAGAACACTCAGAAGTACTTGTACTAGGACCACATGCAGCTAGACGTAAGCTTTCAGGTTACATAGTAACTCTTGTTGTCCTTTCCGTTTCGTCATGTTCAGCAGTAAAAGACCTTGGTGTGATTGTTGACTCCAGACTTTCATTTGAAGCTCATGTAGATAATATTACTTGGATAGCCTTCTTTCATCTCAGAAATATTTCTAAAATAAGAAACACAATGTAACATGATGAAGAAAAATTAGTTCACGATTTCGACATCTCTAGGTTGGATTATTATAACGCCTTGCTGTGTGGATGTTCCAGTAGAAGCATATACAAGCTCCAGTTAGTCAAGAATGTAGCAGTTCTTACTTGAACCAGAAGATACAACCATATCACCCCTATCTTATTCACACTGCATTGGCTCCCATTCAAATTTCGCATTGATTATAAAATACTATCATTGACTTATAAAGCACTAAATGATCTCGTGCCCCAGTAACTGAGCGAAATTCTGATCTTTTATGTACTGCCACACACACTTTGATCAAAAGGTACAGGCTCTTTGTTGGTACCTTGAATAATGAAGGCTACTGTACACCAGGTGGCAGAACTTTCTTTTACAAAGCCCCACAGTTATGGAGCAGCTTTCCAATTCGTGTTATAGATAGTATGTATATTATGTAATCCAAACACACTTTTACAGTCCAATTAAACCTCAGCTAGTGTATATTCTTACATGTATATGTGAAAATTACTAGACAGGACCCACATCACATGTACACAGTGATGCACGTAGACATACATACACTTTCATCCAGTCTCATTTGCAAACAAATATATGAAGTTGTAATACAATTCATGGTCTTCAGAAAGACCTAGACCGTTGAATTATTGTCAGAGTAATTCTTAATGCTTAATCTAGCCCTTCAGTAGATGTTCTGAGTTTTATGACCAAACTTAAGAAAATAACAGAATTATGACAGGCTGATGATAGAGTGAGAGAGCTAGAATTTTATGTAGACCTGGGATGCCTGCCGCTGCCATTCTTTCAGACCCAACTCAAAATTCACCACACTGGTGTGACTTCAGCAGGATCACATGGGAGCACGGGTATGGACAAGTGTCTGAAAGCTTACCGGAGCAATATCATTAAGATGGTAGTGGGGCAAGGGGAACGTAGGGGTGGGGTGCAAATGAAGGACTTGGAACCATCGGTGTGTGTGTGAACAAGTGTTAATCCCTGGATGAATTGTATACACACTCAAGAGGTGCCAAGAAAGAGTGGATATTGGATCTCAAGCAGATATAATCATTCCTCACTCCTGTAAACAGGTAAGGGACTCACTATATGGGTGTCTTGCTTTTAAAAAATAGACCTGATTGGCTGAGCTGTCATAAATATCCTAATTAATGCAGGTAATATGTCATCATAGCATCCATAAGAGGTGATTCAATTGGTAATTCATTCACCAAATGAAATATCCTGTACTAGTGAATTTCCACAAGGTGCAAAGATGGTCCGTGTGTTTGTTTACTATTAATGGCCTCGTTAGTACTGATACTGTACATGGTCGACACTCTAGAGGAGGGGACAACTGGAACTAGTCTCTTTATTCTAATCTTTTCCTTTGAAAATAGAGCAATTAACACAGAGTAATAAACACAGCTACACACAAAATGTGTTCATGACAAAAATGTATATCTCTAAATTCATGTCTCTTTCGCTTGACATTTTTAATAATTTTGTAAATCATTTTGCAAAATATTTCAGGAAATAATATACATCCTCCACTTCAACATTGTTATTATATTACATTATAATCAATATATTATAATCAGTGATTATCAATATTAATATACAGTCTATGTTTAAAAAAAGAAAATGTGCATCCATAATGTATCTTTCAGATATATACAGAGTTGTTAATGTATTGTTGGTCTACTAAACAGATTAAAAAAAAAAAAAAAGGCTCTGGGCCACTTGACATTGGAAAAAATTTAATGTGGCCCATTACTTAAAATGTGTTTGACACCCCTGATCTAGAGATATCATACGGAATATGCTTTCAGCTCTGAGACGTGGCACTTTAAGAACCTCTGGTATATACACTATAGCTGGAAATTCAAGCTCTAAAGTAAATACAAAGTAAAGACGTGACAGTCGTCTGACAAGCTGATGGCACTCGGAGAGGTTAGTGTTTCTCTTTTTATTTCTTTATAAAATACCTTATAAAATGCCAGTTTTTATGTGTACTTTTTTGTGAATAATAATGTAAATGAATGGGACTAATTATGGAAATGTTGATGGTGATTAAATGAGACTTAATGCTTAAGCAAAACATAAGTGTCCCCAAAATACACCTATTGAGTTATGGATAGAATTTGAATTGAATTTGAAATGTCATTACATAAACTTTGCTGTATAATTAAAGAAAAGAAAAAGATTTGAGAAGGGAAACTAAGAGATGTTTGTGCTTCATGTGAAAGTGCATTAGTCAGTGTGTGTTTATATTGAGCTTACAGAATTGTTTAACCATGACACGTGTTTGGTTTGTGGCCAGAGTCAGCTGACTGCCACACTGCTAACCTCTGTGGTGGCGGCAGTGTTTGGCTCGCTACAGATTGGATACCAGACCGGCAATGTCAACTCTCCAGCAAGAGTGAGTATATGACTCTGGGAAGCATGGCACGAACATGCACATTTCACTGAGTAAACTTTACAAAGTCATGAGAGCTTTCTATTCAGCCAGCCATGGTCTTAGAAGACTTTATGTTTACAGACAGGTAGCTATGATGTCTGGACTGTGTTGATTTATCGGCTCACTGTGTGGATACTGTGCAACGTTCTCCAGTTGGTATTTCATTCCAAAGCTACCAGGATGGCCTTCCAGGTCTTAGTCATGTCTTTCAAGTGGATGAAATGCAGTCTCTTAAAGCAGTGGTTCCCAAACTTTTCCAGGGCAGGACCCCCCCAAATGGCATTAACATTTGACCGAGGCCTCCTCGTGCGCGTGTGTGTGTGTGTGTGTGTGTGTGTGTGTGTGTGTGGTTGTCTGAGAGTAGGAATTTTTTTTTCACACCAAATTGCTGAGGACCCCCTGGCGCCCCCTGGCGGCCCGGCTTTGACGCACTTTGAAAGCCACTGACTTAAAGTATATTCAATAATTATGTGACTTTGGTATGCAAATGGTATCTGATGTCATAACTTCAATACACATACTTTTAAAATGTGAAATTATGACAACCTTCTCACTGATGTACACAATAGAATGCTTGTTAATAAAGACCTTTGTCTAATTTAGAGCCATTTTAGGACCCTCTTCATATCAACATTTGGTTTCAAGAAACCTTGGGAGATTGTAGGGTATGTAAAGCTGCAATTCACAATGTGTTTGCACTAGAATTATCAGGAGTAGTGGGGGAAAACTCTCCTAAATGCCAGCCTATCAGAAATCAAAGCCACAATTCACTAAATCCCATTTTTATTTATTTATTTATTTACTTTTACACTTTTATTTGCCTACTGCTTTTAACAATAGTTATTGCCATAAAACAGCTTTACAGAAATTCCTAGCTCCCTAATGAGCAAGTTGAGACATAATTAAGAAGAAACCAGGTTCCAAAGCACTTGTTCTACTTTATTTACACAGATCATTGAAGACTTCTTCAATATGACATGGAAATCAAGACACAATCAGTCCATACCAGAAAACAGTTTGACATTTCTATGGGCTTTCTCAGTCAGCATCAAGGACTTTGGAGCCCTGTTGGGGTCACTGGGCGTCAAATGCCTGGCTGATTCCTATGGGAGGTAAGAATTGGTTTTAGGAATTTGCCTTGTTTAGTAAAAAACCCATTGAATACATATTGGTTCTAATATTATTTACCGTCTTTTTTCCCTGCAGGAGAAATGCCATTCTCATAGCAAACAGTTTGTCCATAGCAGGCGCCTGTCTGATGTTCCTTAGCAAAACAGCTGAATCTTTTGAACTTCTCATTTTCGGCCGTTTCATTTTTGGCCTTTTCTGTGGTCTGGTGATGAGTCTGAACCCGCTGTATATCCAGGGTGTGTCCCCGATTAACCTCCGTGGTGCTTTTGCAACTCTCAACCAGGTTTCTTTTGCCTCTGGCATTTTCCTGGGCATGGTGAGAGACCACACACGTCTTCTTCATCTCTTGTTCATCCTTTAAAAACTCTCTAATTATGATCTGGTTCTCATCAGTGGAAGACTAACCTAGACTAATTTTGTTGTTTGTGGTGGATGTTACAGGTGGTCGGCTTAGAAACAGTCCTGGGCACATGGAAGTACTGGGCGTTTATGCTGTCTCTGTCCCTTATTCCAGCTGTCCTTCAGTATTTAATCTTGCCGTTTTGCCCTGAGAGCCCACGCTATTTCTTCATCAACTGTGGCAAAGAGCAAGAAGCAGAAGCTGGTGGGTGTGAGAGAGAAATACAGCTTACACTTTAATGTATAATTTTAATGTAAATTAATCACTTGTTATATCTCATCTGCATATCTCATTTCCATTTGATCTTCAGCTTTAACAAGGTTAAGAGGAAACTCTGACAAGGTGGCAAAAGAAATGGATGAGATGAGAGAGGAAGCATCTCACAGTGAAGCAAGTGTAACTATCGGGGAATTCTTCATCAAACCCTGCTACAGACAGCCCATAATACTTGTTCTAATCATAAACCTGGGCAGCCAGTTATCCGGATTCAACGCGGTTAGTGTTCATTTAGCAAAACTGAACGACCTTCTTCATGCTAACCATCAACTTTAACTTTGTGCTGTTTTGGATAAAGACATGCCCTTACACTGGAGTGTGTAAAAGTTTGCACACCCCTAGGACTAAATAAAGAGGAAATATAATTTATAGAAACATTTATTGTGTTTATTTTCACAGATGATTTTTTTATTATCACTAGTGAAAATACAGTCAAATAGTGTGTATTTATAGTGTGGAAACAAATATTAATAAAAAAAATTAGCATTGTTTACTCTGTATGTGATAAAAAAAATATTCTCTAATAACATGCATGCAGACCTACTGAGTTTGCATTATCTGTATATAGGATGCATTTAATTATACTATTTTTGCTGTGTTGTTTCTAGCAAATTTTTTATAACTTTGCATGGCAGAGGGCCATGTCAACATTTATTTATTTATGTTTTTAAATTGTTGTCTTGTTCTCACATTTTATCTTCTTCATGCAATTCCATGTTTTTGTAAAATAGTGGTAGTTCTCTCTTTTTCCATTCAGAAAGTATGGAGGACACAGACCTTTGCAATCATCTTTAATTCATTTCTTTATTATCATAATTAAACGAGTATATTTAAAACAAAAAAAAAAAAATAGAATAATTGAATGCAGCCCTGTTTTGTCAAAGGGGACATACTGCATATTATAGTGAACTGTAAGTCCACAAATGTGGTTTCAAAGGAGAACATTGGTACTTTTTCCATCCCAGCTAAAAAGCTGAATAGGAATGGCACAAATCCATTCTAATATTCTCCTTAAAACCCACAACACCACAGCATCTTTTCATCTCATCTTCATCAATAATTTGTTCAGTGGTTTATGGTGGATTTTTCTCTGTTCCAACCACCAGATATCATTCAATGTGACTCATGCATCATTAGGAGCCTCGTTTTAAAGTTCCATCTTTTTAAGTCCTTCTATTTCCCTAATTAAATACCACACTGTCTCTTACTTCATTCGCAGATCATAAATTATTCAACGAAAATATTTACCAAGGCCAAATTTGAAGAAGCAAAATATCTAACACTTGGAGTGGGCGCTATCAATGTGGCGTTCACCGTCGTGTCTGTGAGTGTTAGAATGTTCCAGTATATTCCGAGCTGTGTGTGATTTGGGGAAACAAATTGTGTAAAAAAAAAATTAAATAATAATAATAATAAATACAACAATAACAACAAACTTTTAGTGACAAATATTCTGTCTATTCTTCTTCTGTATTAGCCATGACATTCAGAAACTCTGAAACATTTTTGTCTCCTTGAAACTTTTTTTTAAACAGGAAGTTATGCTTTGTGTTATTTCATGATTTGGCATGTGTTTCTTCACAAAGTTGTTCCTGGTAGAGAGGGCAGGGCGCAGGAAGCTGCTACTCACTGGCTTCCTATTGGTAGCTTTTTGTAATTTACTTATGACCATCACAGACGTCTTGCTGGTGAGATTAATGCATTTATTTTACAAAAAAAATGGTGAATGTACTCAACATGAGGAATCTGTGTAATGATAATTATAATAGAAATGTTAATGACATTCGCTTTATATCTCCTCAGGACATAGTCCCGGACATTCGTGGTGTTCAGGTTCTTGTGGTGTTTATCCTGATTTCAGCATATGAGCTGGGTCCAGGGCCTATCTCTTGGTTCATTGGTTCTGAGCTCTTTGACCAGCCGGCCCGATCCATCGCCATGGCTTTCACCAGCATGCTTAACTGGGGAGGGAAATTCCTTTTAGCCCTCCTTTTCCCACCATTATTGGTATGTCATTTTTTCTCTTTTACAACTAAAGAAGTCCTAAGATCAGTTAGAATATAAATAAAAGAAAAGGCCAGGGAGTATCTGCATTATACTACAGTAATAAGCAAGATGTAGTAGAAGTTCAACATATTGGACAAAATTTAAAGAAACAGAATGTTTCCGACATTCCTCATGATCTGTGCAAACAAAGTACTTTTGAAGCTGTTGGAGATTAAACCAGCTGATATTTGTAATCTATCAATCTATCTATCTATTTATCTATTTACATGCAATTCTTCAAGATGTGCAAGTATTTATTAATAACAGAGCTACTAGAATCACAGGCCCTAAAGAATTAGTATTTGTCACCCATCATTGCTGGAGTTGGTTATTGTCTCTCTGGTAAGAGATGCAATCAGCTGTACATCAGAGGATACTGTGCAATCGTTTTGTCAAGCACCATCGCACCACCAGTATGAATGATTTCTCCTTTCCAGTAGTGAGATACTTCAACAGTGATGTACAAAATGTTTAATGGCATCTCTCTGTGCATTACTATTTGTTGCCACAGGAGCAATGAATTGAGGAAGTAAGGTAAAGTACAGAAAAAGTACAGAGAATCTACACTCTCCAAACTTTGGAATGAATGTAGGGTTTTGTCCACAACCATTATCAACCATCAGTCTTTTATCTACTGTTTTTACTTCCTACAGCCTCAGAAATACTTCGACTTCGACATCTGACTTTATATATCGAGTGCTCTCTAATAAGTTGGCCCATGGCTGCTCAGTACGTTCAATTGGTTTAGTATCTGGAACAATATGTTCGATATCTCCAGTGATCAGCGATGTTGATAAACCAACTTCTTCTGTTTTGCATATCCTGATTCATTTCCTTCTCATTGCTAATATTACGCATTCTACATTTATGTTCCTCATTCCAGCACCTGTGTGGAGCTTACGTCTACCTCCTCTTCATGTCCATGGCCTTGATAGCATTTACTTACACAATGTTGCGCCTCCCGGAAACGAAGGGCCGAACTTTTGATGATATTGCTGCCGAGTTTCGTGGGGCTGAGAGCATTCCCCTGCATAACAAAACAAGTTTCAATACTTTTACATGAACAAGGAGTCACTCCAGTATGGCTCCTCTGGCTCAGGCACGGACAAGACCACAATGACCCGCAAAGAAGTTCATGTATTCAGTCCAACTTAGCAATGATTAGTCCATGATTGAACATGGTAATACCTTATGTTTACTACCTATTATGGAGTTCAATGCAGTTCCAAGTGTTTAGGATTTGTGTAAATTAAACAAAACAAGAACAATGCAAACATGTTGTTCCACAATTAAAAATAAAATATAACACATTCGCCCATCTGCATTCACTCAAATCTGACATTTGTCTTGCTTACAACAGTTTTTCAAGTTTAATAAACCATGGTACCTTGTTGAATCAGAACCGGACTGTGAGTCGACAAGACTCCTTAATAATAACAATAATTCCATAGAAGAGTTCATGTTCAGATCTTTTGGCACTGTTATGCGCAGTAAACAATAGTTTGTTTTAAACTGTTTAAAATGTGACCCACATTAGCGTTTACTAGTGCTTACTAGGATGCAAGAATAGAATAAGGCAATAGCTCTTTTCATCATTATACAGTAAGTCGAGATTGATTGGGGTTTTATGATTGGTGATTAGATTTCCGTTTTCATTGGTTAATTTAATATTTATTATACAGGAAACAGTCCAAGCATAGAGTGTTGTTGGATCTGAGCCTTTTTCTTTCTTTCTTTCTTTCTTTCTTTCTTTCTTTCTTTCTTTCTTTCTGTATTCAACAGGGACCATGCATATTAATCTACCTCATATTATTTATGTAAATGTCAGATTTTGCAAAAGGACTCATTTTCATCTGCTGTCCATGGGCAGGTTCATGTTTAAGAAAAAAAGAATAAATAGGACCAAGAAATGTGGTTACATAACACATATAAAACTATAACAGACATGTACATATAAGAGAACTGGCAAGTATTTTGCCACAACCTTGTGGACGTTGCTTTAGAACGAGCTGGGAACACAACCCATGATACAATCATGATTTATGTGAGCATTACAAACATGCTACATTAAATAACTCTTCCAGACATATTTTCTAATTTGTAAGTTGCTTTGGATAAAAGCTTCTGTTTCATGAATAAATGTAAATGTAAATGTAAACTAAACTATAACTTGCACTTAAAACATTTTGAGAACAATCCTATATTTTAAAATCTCTTAAATTCACACCAAGTTCACTCCAATGTGATGTATAGAAAGAAAATACTTTATAGATTGACGAAAAACACTTTTCGTTACTGCTATTGTATAACACCTCTTACAACGGCCCTAGTTACATACATAAAATCTTCAAACATTGGAGGAGCTAATTAAGAATATATTTCATTTCCCAAGATTAAAAATCCATACCTTCTTTGTTTCTTATACATGTCTTCTACTTGATTAGGTACTACAGCTGCATTACATAACAGCCTTTTGGTTTTCATAATTAGTTTCAAGGAAACAACGAGAAGAAGAAAGAGACAGATGACTGACCTAATGCTTTGACATAACTTTCTAACAGTTTATCGTCCCACATGCACAGGGTCTTAATTCAAAACAGTATGGTCAACATGGAGCCAGTTACTTCAGCCAAGTTACACAAGTGAAGGTCTCTCACATAGAAACTACCCAAACTGTGAATAAATCACGATCACACAAACAGTGAATAATAATCAAGATTCAAGGTACAAGATTCAAAAGTTTATTTGTTACATGCGCATTTGTAGCTGGTACAAAAGGTGCAGTGAAATGAGATGCAGCAACTCCAAAGACTGTGCATAGCAAGAAAAATAAATAGACTATACAGACAATATAACAATGAGTATCGGCCTGAGGAAGAATACAGACAAAACAAGATCATACAAAAAACACACGATTATGTGTATGTATTCACTATGTATGTATGTATGCCATATGTGACTTGTACAATCAGGTGTGTGTGTGTGTGTGTGTGTGTGTGCGCATTAACGTCATGTGCAGAGTATCTGTAGTGTTCAAGGTTCTGAAGGCGGGAAGAAGCTCCTCCTTAGCCTCTCAGCCCTGGCCATGTGGTTTCAGAGGCATTTTAAAGACCACAGCCATCGGAACACTCTGTTGTTAGGGTGTGTGGGATCCTTTAAGATCTTCCCTGATCAGGTCCTGCCCCTGCCTAGTGTAGATGATCAGCAGGTTCTGGCCAGTGCTGACCTGGAGTTCTTTTCAGCTGACCTCACCACCCTTGGCAAGGCTTTTCGCAGTCCTCTGCAGGTTCTGAACCAGTTGGTGATGTTCTCAGTGAAGATTCTCTCTGTAGTGGTGATGTAGAAGGACTTCTGGTAGCCGAGGAGATGTTGAACTTCCTCAGCTGACATAGATGGTAGAGAGGCTGTCTCAATGACAGGTCCTCACTTAAGAGTATGCCAAGATAACTAAAGCTGCTCACTCTCTTCACCGCTGTCATTTGTTTTTATTTTTCATGTGATTTATTTTCACATGGTGCACATGAGACCACATTATTACTGTATGTATTATGTTTACCTGCAGACATATACCGTTTCAGAATGCTCCTTCACATGTGTTTCATATGTAATCACATATTACTCACATAATCATGTGATTTTCTACTATACTCAAATACAGGTGCATCTCAGAAAAGTTGAATATCGTGCAGAATAAAATCATTTTTTTTCCCTGTAATTTCATTAAAAAAGTAGAACTCTGATATATTCTAGATTCATCAAACCAAAGAAAGAAACCAATGACCTTTTACAGCCCAATTAAATGGGCCTGTAAAATATAGCAGCATTACTTACCAGTCTGACTTGGTTGAATAATGAAAACCATTTGCAATTGACAGTTATTCAGACATTTTCATTGGGATCAGTAAAGTTTTAGCTTATCTTCCCTAAATGACGTTCCGTCATTTAACTTTTATAAGGCTTTCTATGGAAAGGAGCAAGAAGCGATGATTTAATCTAAACTGAGCAGGATGTATCATTCAGAGGTCAACCTGTGGAGCAACAGAATTGTTTCATCTGAATAGTTTCAAGAGTGAACAAGAAAACAATAGGGTCTTTCCCAACCAGAAAGCAGTCTGGATGGTAAAACAGTGCCATCTAGCAAAACATGAAGCTTAAAACCAGTAGTTTCTGCTCATTCGTGTGTCATTTAAAAGACATAAGCCTTTTGTACTTGGAATTTTTGCACAATTACTGTAGATGGAGACATCGTATACACTCCGAGGCAAGAAAATAAATAAATAAATGGGCCAAGCCCAAAATGGCAAAATATTAATTGTCTTAACAACAAATCATTGGTCAGGAAATTATTAAGAATTAAACAGATAAAGTAACTTAATATGCATTAGCATTTTCCTTTAAATGTTCAAGCCTTGTGGGTAAACATGAGGACAGCTTTTTCTTTTCTTTTATTTATATTTTTTAATCTATTGATTTTATTTTTACTTTATTTAAATTTTGTACACCCAGGCGTATGTTAGTTTGAATTTTACACCAGACATTTTAATCATTATCATGATTTTACCTTTTTGTGCAAGAAGGTAAAATCAATTTCCCTGATTCTAGCTTTTTTCCTCCAACCAGTTCATTGCAGCAAAAGTAAAATAGCAAATGGGGGCACAGGAGGTCTCAAGAAGGCAATGATTTGTTCTTAAGACCATTAAAAAATTAATACTTTTGTGATTTTGGGCTTGACCTAACTATAATTCAGCTCTGACTTGAAATAATCAGAGTAATTCCACTGTGAAAAGACTGCAGGCATCATTTCACAAGGTTGCCAAGTTCTTATATATATATATATATATATATAAACAGATGCAAATACAGATTTATTAATGTGACATGCAAAACAAACAACATTGAAAATAAGAATCACAAACTTAAACTAAGGACACTAAGAAAAACAAACAGAAAAAACATGGCTGTGTCATAAACAACAAAATACAATATCAAATCAATATCAAACACTGAATGACAACATCTATGGTCATGTTGATGCTAGGATTGCTTGAAGCCTGAAATGACAACAATAAACATTATTCAAGTTCATAGTGTAAAAATCATCCACTGACCTTTAAAGCTGCATATTTTAACGCTATGTGGTTAAACATCAATCAATCAATTATCCTTAATGTGCTGTCTCAGGAACCACTCTAATGAAACAGTGTCATTTCTGAGGTTTCCAGCCCCTTTTTATCAGCGCACAGATCAAAAGCCTGCATCTGTGATGGTATGGGAGTGCCTATGGAATGAGCAGCTTGCACATCTGGAAGGGCACCATCAATGCTGAAAGGTATATACAGGTTTTAGAACTTTCATCCAGATTTCATCTCATCTTTACCTAAGATACTCTTTTTATACCCAATCATGTTACTGACCAGTTTCCAATTAACCTAATTAGTTGCAAAATGTTCCTCTAGCTGTTTTTCAGTAACACTTACTTTTCTAGCTTTTTGTTGCCCTGTCCCAACTTTTTTGAGACCTGTTGCAGCCATCAAATTCAAAATTACCCTATTTTTTCTTTAAAATGGTACAGTTCCTCAGTTTAAACACTTGTTGATTTCTATATTCTATGAATAACATGGATTTATGAGATTTATGAGATTTGGGCGGCTGTAGCTCAGTCGGTAGAGCGGGTTGTCCACTAATCCACTAATCGTGGGGTTGGCGGTTCGAATCCCGGCCCGGGTGATCCCATGCCGAAGTGTCCTTGGGCAAGACACTGAACCCTAAGTTGCCCCCAATGGCAAGCTAGCACCTTGCATGCAGCTCTGCTACCATTGGTGTGTGAGTGTGCACTTGTAAGTCGCTTTGGATAAAAGCGTCTGCTAAAATGAATAAATGTAAAATGTAATTTGCAAATCGCTGCATTCTGTTTTTGTTTACTTTTTACACAGCGTCCCAACCTTTTTGGAATTGGGGTTGTACCAGGATGTATGTATGCAGACATGTAGCTTGGTGAAGATCTAGGTGGCCTGTAGCTGTTCCAGGGCAGTGGGAAATAAAGGCAGATGATACCTACATTTGTCTGTGCATTGATTAAGTCAAGTGAAGTGGGATGTCAACAGACGTTGTCAAGACGTGTTGTGTGTCTACCAGCACCACAAAGCGAGCTGACCTCTGAACCTTCATTGCATCACAGGCATACAATTTATTTATTGTATAAGGAACATTATTTCGACAGAAAACCCGTGTGTTTGTCCACAAAAGCTCTTTATGTGCTGAAGACGCTGGTACACAGCGTTATTTCCTATGTTTGTTGATGGTGTTGTTGCTGCAGCAGCTTCACTAAGATTACCGTGGGCTAAATCTCAAACAACACCCTACTATCTATATAAATGCAATATATAGGGTGTGAAATAATGGATTCCATGACTACTTAGGATGTACGTTTAATGAGTAGTGCTTTTGAAACAAGGCCGATCACTTCCGGATCAGCCGCGCGCGATGGAAACGACGCATGCGCGCAATTTTCACGCAAGCGCAGTAAAAGAGACAGTGACGTCACTTGAACAGCTGAGCGACCTGCATTATGTTCCAAAACATTCCTGTGTAAATAAAGAACTTCTTAGCGAGCAGTTAAACCGGTGGCTCTTGTTGTCATGGTAAACATTCGTCATAGCAACAAAACATACTGACAAAATGGCTGGACGTTCGATATTTGCAGATATTCGGAAATTAAGGGACCATCTCTGAAGTTATAAACGACATTTTTATACACGTTTCTAACTTCAATGGCTAGCTATTCAAGTGTTCATCTAGGTGTGATGTACGATGCACACATTTGTGAATGAGCCCATTCTGTAGTGAAATTCATGTCTAATTCACATACGATTTAACAGCTCATTTTAATAAATATTAAAAATCTAAAAGGTGTGCACCATACCTGACACCTAGATGAACACTTTACAATTGTGTGTGTGACTGTACATCATTCCCTTCAAATGCTATTGAGCTTTAAATTATGGTATATTTTGTGTATGTAATACGCATGCAGTAATACAATACATGGCGATGTTTATATATGATTTAATAGTTTCTGTTAAATATCAAACATCTAAGAGGTGTGCCTTATAGCCGACACCAAGATGGACACTTTACAGTTGGTTATATGACTGTAAGTCTTTCCCTTCAAATGCTGTTGAAGTTAGAAAAAAAAAGTGTTTAATGATGTATGTAACTTTATAGACGGTCCCTTAATTTTCGCGAATATCGAACGTCAAATCAACATCAAACCAACTTTAGGTCAGTACACAACATGGCGTCCTTGCTACCAGAGGTTCTGCTTGACATCAGTGACCAGGCACCTTCTCCTTCTAAGGATTTCATTCAGCTTGTTGTAACACAAACACAGGTATGATAATGTGCATGAGTAGAAATTTAAAAAAGTAGAATTTTATGTGTATAACAAGTTGTGTATAGAAATAAGTAAATGAAGAGGTGGTAAAAGTCCAGTATAGCATACAAAGTTTCCACTGAAACACAATGTACTTAGTAAGCTTTCACTTTTCGTGTGTGTGTGTGTGTGTGTATGTGTGTGTGTGTTTGAAGGTAATATGGAGGTGGTGGAAGATTTCTCTGCATGTCACGTTTCAAGGCAACGGAGAAGTGAAACAGAGTTATGAGGAATTTCAAAACGATAACAGACTACAGCGTAAGATTCTGAAACACACACACACACACACACACACACACACACTCTCTTTGGACATGCCAATCAGCCTATTGTTCATGTCCTAACCACTAAGCCAGACAGACATGTAGATAGATAGATCTATCAGATGCTTTATTGATGCTTTAAGCGAACTTACAGATATCTAGCATTATTATATATCAGAAGAGTGGGTATATCATAAAAACATTTAAAATAGGCTAATTAATGAAGTATTGAGTTATAAAAAAAACGACAGCAATAACAATGCATACATGCCCACTGCACAAATGATTAACTGTATATAACTTGGCAGATAATAATGTAGGCCTAACACCACACATTAATTTCTTTAATCCTGTAGACTTGTTACATTATACTATATTATATTTTTGTTATGTTCCATTATATTTTATCTTGTACTATTATTATTATTTATTATTATTATTATTAATAATAATGTTTCAGGAAGTTTGATTATACATTGTCAGTAAAATGGTATTCACATATAATTTACAGGGTTCAAACCTTTGTTACTGGGATGGGATCATCAAGGGTACAACACCAGTGGTGTCCAATCTTATCCGCAAAGGGCCGGTGTGGGTGCAGGTTTTATTCCAATCAAGCAGGAGCCACTCCTCATTCCACCTGTTTAATCAGTTGAGCTTGGTTTCAATAGACTCAGATGGGGCTTCTGCTTGGTTGGAATTAAAACCTGTGCCCACACCGGCCCTTTGCGGATAAGATTATGCAGATGAAACATCTTTATTAACCATTGTAAAACCTTTAGATATCATGATATCTCTTTGATGTCACATTTACATTTTGAGGAGCAAAAATGTACCTTTATGGTAGACATTGTGTGTGTGTGTGTGTGTGTGTGTGTGTGTGTTTGTGTGTGTGTGTTTGCACATCTAGGGCAACTTGGTATGGTGTTTGGGTCACAGATACTGGAGTACATACTTGGCCTCTGTGAAGGGAGGTTTGATTATCTGGAGCGTTTGCCTGATAAGCTGCTGCAGCAATTGATTTCCTATTTGAGCTACCAGGATATCTGCCACCTCGGCCAGACCTCACACCATTTCAAGAAGGTCAGAGCACCCAAATAATAGGATTCTACTTAGTGTTCTTGGGGAAACATTGGCTATTGTTTCATGCACAATATTAGGGTTCATCTTAGTGATCTTAATAGAACATTAAGAACATCAAAAATTCATGTTTATATTTCCCACCAGGCATGCCAGCTAAATTTGTCTTCTTAGTGGTTAACTGGACCATTAACTATTTTAAGGTTACATCCCAAATGTTAGAACCAACAGTTTTAAATCTTTATCCAAAACTGCAGAATAGATGTCTAGTTAGTGTCTAGCTCATGTCCATCCTGAATGCCCCTACACATCCAAAGTAGCCTTCTTATTAGCTTAAGACAAGGACATGAGTGGCAATAAATTTTGTCTGTGTTTCCAGCTGTGTGACTCTAATAAAGTATGGGAGCAGGCAGCGCGGCGTAGCAGTATTGTTCTCACACCCGAAATAGAGACGGTGGCCAGGAGCTTTGGCTGGAGGAAGCTCTACATCAGTTTCCATGATAGTAAAGTCCAACTTGGTAGAGAGAAAGACATACCCAAGGACATCGGTGAAGATGAGGACGAACATGAACCACATGAATCCCTTTAAACATGCATTTAAAGAAGCATTATGCACATCTCTGCGATAATTGCTTGTATTTTATCCTTTGTAAGTCGCTTTGGATAAAAGCATCTGCTAAATGAATAAATATAAATGTACATTTATTGTTCTTATGTCATATGTGGAACATCTATAATGTAATTAGAGATGATTAATTGTAATGCTCTAATAGTTTTTCTAAGTTGCTTACATTTATTTCAGAAAACAGTGTCTCTGCATTCTGGCATATTTCTCAAAACTACACACATTTATGTAAACATACATATATATATTTACATAAAATAGCCATAATATCACTGCATGTGTTTCAGTGATGAACATAATGTTTAAATATTTAGTTACAGTATAGTATCTGTCTAAAATGTATGTATGAAGATAGTTAATTAAATCTATGGGTGAGTAGCTCGGACAATTAGGTGGAGAATAAAGTAGAGTTGCTGCTCAAATGCATCAAAAGAAGCCAGTTAAGATGGTTCAGGAACCTGGCTAGGATGCCTCCTGGACACCTCCCTAGGAAAATTTTGAGCATGTCTACTAGATTAGATTGAGAGATTATGTCTCTTGATTGGTGGAGGATTTGCTTGTATCTCATTTGTAAGTCGCTTTGGATAGAAGTGTATGCTAAATGAATAAATGTAGGTGGACATCTCTGCTTAGATTGCTGCCCCCACAACCCAGACCCGGATAAGTGCAAGAAAATGAATGAAGTGATGGATCGATTGAAAATATATAGTGAGAAAGACCATTTCATTTAGTTTACAGTTAACTGGGATCCAAGACGTTTGAAAATCTCTTGTTTGAGTAGTTATCACTTTTGCATGTAATCAGGTCCTCCTCATACTTCAGGGTTTCTGATTGTCATTATCCTCAGTACTCTTTCAGACCCTTTTTTCATTGCATATCATTATTCAGGGGGCGCATGGTTAGCACGTTCGCCTCACATGTTCGCCGGGGTTTCCTCCAGGTACTCCGGTTTCCTCCCCCAGTCCAAAGACATGCATGGTAGGCTGATTGGCATGTCCGTAGTGTATGAATGGGTGTGTGAGTGTGTATGTGATTGTGCCCTGCGATGGACTGGCACTCTGTCCAGGGTGTACCCCGCCTTGTGCCCGATGCTTCCTGGGATAGGCTCCAGGATCCCTGTGACCCTGATAAAGGAGTAGAGGATAAGCGGTAGAGGATGGATGGATGGATCATTATTCAGCTACTTAGAATCATTCTGGAGTCTTTATTAAAATGTACATCTTAAATGCATATACAGTATAGTGTATGAAATCTAGAATATAATTATACTGACATGTAATTACATAGACAGCATGTTAACAAGGCTGCAGAAATATTTTCCAGGTTTCGCCAATACTGTTTATATCAGCAATGACAGAAAATTTGCCACTCTCTTCACAAGTACATCATCTACTAAAAATATCACCCTCATGGGTCTCACACTAATCACAAACTATTGAAAGCCTACCTTTTCCCCCACTCTACACTTAATAGTGGTGCTCTCATTTTCATAATAACACACACACACACACACACACACACAACCACATTGACATTCCAAAACTTCCAATCACTTTTTCACACAGGGCCATGATGGTTTGGATTTTTTTTCACCTTTAATAATAAACACCTTCATTTACAAATTGCATTTTGTGTTTACTTGTGTTGTCCTTGACTATTGTTTAAATTGGTTTGATGTTCCGAAACACTTAAGTGTGACAAACATGCAAAGGAACAGGAAATGAGGAAGGGGGCAAACACTTTTTCACACCACTGTATCCCTGTCTGGGTATGTACCTGCATACATGAACTAGCCATAAATTTAACCATAAATATTCTTTGCATATATACACACACCAAACTATTGAAGAGGAGTGAATTTAAATAATTTGAAAAATTGTTTACAAATAAAAAAATTAAAAAAATTAAAAAAAAACATTTATAGCATACGTTTTTGTATACTCAATGCTGTCAAACCCCACTGCTTGATTATTTTTGGGAAAACTCTCCGGTTATAGAGTCAATTTCTTTTCTTGCTGATAAATAAATACACATCATTAACATTTTGTCAGTAGCTGAGTTTAGTGATCAATTTGGAATAGCAGAGACCAGCTCTCTCTCCCCCCACCCCACACAAATCTTTTAATTCTAGTGGAGTCAGCAAGATAATTTCTACTACAGATTCCAAAATACATTTGGTGGGGCAGAGGAAAACCTCCTGTATGTTATTTATGTATTCACATCACTGTTGTACATGTGTACAAATATACTGAAAATACTGTGTGTGAGTGTGAATATCATTAAATGTTATCCTTCTCACCATGTCTGCAAAGTAGTTCATGCCAAGTCTGTAGCTCTTAATGCCCTCATCAGCCAGCATGTTGTGTGCCAGGGCCAGCTTACGATTTTCCAGCCAAGTCATCTTACGCCGAGACTCCTCCTCCACAGACTTAAAAACAAGACCTGAACCTGACAGAGCAAATAATACAATAATTTTTCTTCTTAATTGGTTCATATAAGCATTGTGTAGCTGTGATACAGACCAACAGACAAATTTTCTGGTTTGACAGTTTGATTAGATATAAGATTTCTCACCAAACTTCAATTTCCATTCAAGTATTCCAGGTCTCCCAGAGTGAGGCACAAGAGATCCCATACGGCACCAAGCAATACACACAGTGGCCACAGGTGGTGCTAAAGGCTGTTTTCCATTCATCATTCCATTCAACATGTTTACCCAACATTTTCCAAGTGCAAAATGCCAACATCAAACAATGAAATAACAGTACAAGAATAAAATGCATTTGGTCTTTTAAGAAAACAGACAGAAGTACTTCCATTTTCCTTGCTTCTTCACTTACAAAAAGCGGAATTAACTTGAACAATTACATTACGTGTTTGTGCAAATTCAAATGCCTCAATTAAAACATGTCAAATCATCCCTGGTGTACACAGTGGACTCACAAGATACAAAGATAGTTGGCTGTGCCAATATTAAGTCAAAAACATGATGCCATTCCCCTCAAATCTGAACAACCACTTCACTGAAACTCAAGAATTTAACAAAACCTTGAAGGTAACCATGTGACAGTTCAAAGTGCTGAAACAATTCCCTTTCATTCTGCAAAAGTCCGTTTTCTTAAGCTAGTACCTTATTCCTGAGGCTGTTCAGTTTTGGGGACAGCTTTGAACAATCCAACTGAAGGAGGAGCTTCTGGAAGCCTTCAAATGTATACCTGAGCTGCTTGGGATAGGCAAGATTCCCTGCATAGGTCAACCCAAGGAGCATGGAGCAAGCCCCTAGAAAGTTACCAAGAGCTGTCAGAAGTTTCATGCCCTCTACCACGATACCGAGGTCATCAGGAACCTCCAACATATTACCCTTGATGTCAATTTTTATCCTTTGTACAGCAAGGTCCGTGTGACACACTGTCTTCATCAGAATCCTGAAATAACAAGAACATTGTGTGTTTCAGACTGTGCAGCCAAAGGATACGGTCCTAATTAAAGATCTCCCGAATTGCTGCCAACCCTTTGGATAAGAAAACCTGAGGCTGAAATAGCTGTTGCCTGTAATGCACCCCATTTACATCAGATTTTTAGAAAGAGGTCATTTACTTGTAAAAGCACATTTTCATGGCAGGTAAGTTAAAAAGGATGCAATCAGCTCATCAGAGATGATAGTCTGAACTGAGTTTCAGATGTAAATATTTGTAAATTAAATTTTTGAAATTAAATCAATCCATTGCTATATAAATTAGTTTCAGTATCTATATACCACTGTAAGCGCATTCCTAAATCTACAGCAACTGGATCAACTCTGCTCCTTCGCTAATTTTAGAAGTTACCTCAGTGTGTAAAAGTGCCTCTCGGCTACTTTGTGAATAGCTTTTAGGAAGAAACCCTAAGCTAGGAACTTTTATGGCCAAATTATAGAGACATTAAATACAGCTGTTAGTAGTGCATTTCTTAGGAGAAAGAGAATAAAGTAAACTACTTATTTTTGAATTCTGCCTTTGGGGAAATCAGACTGAGATGGCAAGCATTTAGTAACACCACTTATTTCTGGAGTAGTACTTAAAAATTCCTTAATGGAGAGAGAGAGAGAAATAAAATAAAAAAGGACAATGTTTACTTACAAGACTCAACAAAACTACAAAACTCAGTAGCTTGACAAGAATTATTGTGAGAAATATAGTGTACACAGAGACAAGAGACAAACATCACATTCATATATTAACATGTACTTTAACTGACATCATTGTCTTTTCAGAGTTGATCTGTAGATTCTTCAAGGTACACCATCAAACACCGAATGACAACATCTATGGTCAGGTTGATGCTAGGATTGCTTGAAGCCTGAAATGACAACAATAAACATTATTCAAGTTCACGGTTTAAAATCATCCACTGACCTTTAAAGCTGCCATTTTTAACGCTACGTGGTTAAACAATCCTCCATCAATTATCCTTAACTTGCTGTCTCAGGGACCAGTCTAATGCGGTTTCCAGCCCCTTTTTTATCAGCGCACAGATCAAAAGCCTGCATCTGTGATGGTATGGGAGTGCCTATGGAATGAGCAGCTTGCACATCTGGAAGGGCACCATCAATGCTGAAAGGTATATACAGGTTTTAGAACTTCCATCCAGATTTCATCTCATCTTTACCTAAGATACTCTTTTTATACCCAATCATGTTACTGACCTGTTTCCAATTAACCTAATTAGTTGCAAAATGTTCCTCTAGGTGTTTTTCAGTAACACTTACTTTTCTAGCTTTTTGTTGCCCTGTCCCAACTTTTTTGAGACACGTTGCAGCCATCAAATTCAAAATTACCTTATTTTTTTCTTTAAAATGGTAGTTCCTCAGTTTAAACATTTGATTTCTATATTCTATGAATAACATGGATTTATGAGATTTGCAAATCGCTGCATTCTGTTTTTGTTTACTTTTTACACAGCGTCCCAACCTTTTTGGAATTGGGGTTGTACCAGGATGTATGTATGCAGACATGTAGCTTGGTGAAGATCTAGGTGGCCTGTAGCTGTTCCAGGGCAGTGGGAAATAAAGGCAGATGATACCTACATTTGTCTGTGCATTGATTAAGTCAAGTGAAGTGGGATGTCAACAGACGTTGTCAAGACGTGTTGTGTGTCTACCAGCACCACAAAGCGAGCTGACCTCTGAACCTTCATTGCATCACAGGCATACAATTTATTTTTTTTTTTAAGGCAGGAACATTATTTCGACAGAAAACCCGTGTTTTTGTCCACAAAAGCTCTTTATGTGCTGAAGACGCTGGTACACAGTGTTATTTCCTATGTTTGTTGATGGTGTTGTTGCTGCAGCAGCTTCACTAAGATTACCGTGGGCTAAATCTCAAACAACACGTATGCGCGCGATGTAAGCGACGTTAGCGCGCGACTTTCGCGCAAGCGCAGTTAGAGAGACAGTGACGTCACCTGGACAGCTGAGCGACCTGCATTATGTTCCAAACATTGCTGTATTAATAAAGAACTTCTGATAACTTTATTCCAGTAAAAAAAACATGGCGTCCCTGCTACCCGAGTTACTGTTTGAGACCAGTGGCCAGGCACCTTCTCCTTCTAAAGATTTCGTTCAGCTTGTTGTAACAAAAACACAGATATGATAATGTACATGAGTAGCAATTTAAATAAAAAAAAGTAGAATTTTATGATATGTATAACAAGCTGTGTATAGAAATAGGTAAACGAAGAGGTGGTAAAAGTCCAGTATAGCATACAAAGTTTCCACTGAAACACAACCGTTCACTTTTCATGTTGTTACGCCACCGCCGGCAGAGGGCACTGCGGCGCTGGTTCTATGTGGACACGTGACCCCTGTTTTGTTTCGTTCTCTTCCTGTTTGGACATTGGCGTGACGTGTGAGAGTGTAACCTAATCTGAACCAGGTGTTTATGTTTAGAGTAATTATGTTGGCCATTTAAAGCCCTCGTGTGATTGGGCACGTCGCGCAGTATTATTGTTTGTAGCTAAAGCTCTCACATGTTTGCGTACATGTTTGCGTACATGTTTGCGTACATGTTTGCGTACGGTAGTAAATGCGTTCACATGCTAAGCAGTTTTGATTCGTGCCCCGCTCTAGTTTTAGGTCACGGTACCAGTTTCTCATTGTCCTGTGGAAGACCGCGTATCTTTTGTTTAAGTTACGTTCACAATAAAGACTTTGATCTGCATCCGCTCCAGGTCCCGTTTCATGACACGTGTGTGTTTTGTTTGAAGGTAATATGGAGGTCGTGGAAGATTTCTCTGCATGTCAGTTTGCAAGGCACGACGCCCGGAGAACAGAAACAGAGTCATGAGGATTTCCTAAATGATAGCAATTTACAGCGTAAGATTCTGAAAAAAACAGACAGACATTTTGTAAGATTTATCCTGCTGGGTTTCGGTGAGCCAGGCGCATCACGTACAAGGAGGGATACATCCTGGAGGGGGTGCTAATCAATCACAGGGGGGGCACACATAAATATTCACACATACTTTGGACATGCCAATCAGCCTATTGTGCATTTCCTTGGACTGGGCATTCCCAGCATGCTAACATGCTATCGTATACTTTATTGATGCTGTAAGGAAGGGGTTCCCAAACTTTTCCAGGGCAAGGCCCCCCAAATGGCATTAACACTTAACTGAGGCCCTCCTTTTGCAAGATGTCTTTAAAACACATATCCCCTTTTTATTACTAATTACATTCTACATCTTTACATTACACTCGGAATTGATTGTGTGTGTGTGTGTGTGTGGTTTTCTGAGAGCGAGAAAGAAAAAAATCATGCATTTATTTTTCACACCCAATTGTTGTCGGCCACGGGCGCCCCCTGGCGGCCCCCACTTTGAAAACCACTGCTATAAGGGAACTTACAGATATCTAGCATTATTATATATCAGAATAGTGGGTATATCATAAAAACACATTTAAAATAGGCTAATTAATGAAGTATTATGAGTTATATAAAAAAAACGACAGCAATAACAATGCATACGTGCCCACTGTACAAATAATTAACTGTATATAACTTGGCAGATAATAATATAGGCTTAACGCCACAAATATTAATTTCTTTAATCCTGTAGATTTGTTACATTATACTATATTATATTTTTATATTATGTTCTATTATAATTTTTCTTGTACTACTACTACTACTACTACTACTACTACTAATAATAATAATAATAATAATAATAATGTTTCAGGAAGTTTGATTATACATTATCCGTAAAATGGTATTCACATATAATTTACAGGGTTCAAACCTTTGTTACTGGGATGGGATCCTCAAGGGTACAACACTAGTGGTGTCCAATCTTATCCGCAAAGGGCCGGTGTGGGTGCAGGTTTTATTCCAATCAAGCAGGAGCCACTCCTCATTCCACCTGTTTAATCAGTTGAGCTTGGTTTCAATAGACTCAGATGGGGCTTCTGCTTGGTTGGAAATAAAACCTGTGCCCACACCGGCCCTTTGTGGATAAGATTGGACACCACTGGTGTTGTACCCTTGAGGATCCCATCCCAGTAACAAAGGTTTGAACCTTGTAAATTATATGTGAATACCATTTTACCGACAATGTATAATCAAACGTCCTGAAACACTATTATTATTATTATTATTATTATTATTATTATTATTATTATTAGTAGTAGTAGTAGTAGTAGTAGTAGTAGTAGTAGTACAAGAAAAATTATAATAGAACATAAAATAAAAATAAATATAAACTTTCCTGACCTGCTTGTTCCCCAACTGTGTGTTTGTCATATGTGGAACATCTATAATGTATTTAGAGATGATTGATCGTAATGCTCTAATAGTTTTACTAAGTTGCTTACATACTTAAAACTGTCTCTGCTCTCAAGCATTCTAGCATATTTCTCAACTACACACAAACTACACACGTGTGTGTGTGTAATATATATATATACAGTATATATATATATATATATATATATATATATACACACACACACACACAGTATCTCACAAAAGTGAGCACACCCCTCACATTTGTGTAAATATTTGATGATATATTTTCATGTGACAACACTGAGGAAATGACACTTTGCTACAATGTAATGTAAAGTGAGTGTACAGCTTGTGTACAGTGTAAATTTACTGTCCCCTCAAAATAACTCAACACACAGCCATTAATGTCTAAACCGCTGGCAACAAAAGTGAGTACGCCCCTAAGTGAAAATGTCCAAATTGGGCCCAAAGTGTCAATACTTTGTGTGGCCACCATTATTTTCCAGCACTGCCTTAACCCTCTTGGGCATGGAGTTCACCAGAGCTTTACTATTTCGCCCCCTGGTGGAAAAGCAGAGACCAGCTCTTTTCCCTCAAATTTTAATACTGTATTAGAGTTGTCAACAGGATGAGTGTAATTTCTAGTACAGATTCCAAAATACATTTTTCAGGCCAGAGGAGAACCTACTGTATGTTATTCATATATTCACACCAGTGTTGTATGTGTACACATGTACTGAAAATTGTGTGTGTGTGTGTGTGTGTGTGTGTGTGTGATTAAATGTTTTCCTTCTCATCATGTCTGCAAAGTAGTTCATGCCAAGTCTGTAGCTCTTAATGCCCTCATCAGCCAGCATGTTGTGTACCAGGACCAGCTTACGATTTTCCAGCCAAGTCATCTTACACTGAGACTCCTCCTCCACAGATTTATAGATCTTACCTAAGAGGGGTTAAAAACAGAAAAGTTCTTTTTTTTTCCTTAATTATGTTCAGTGTGTAAAAGTAAGACAGACAAACAAGCAGAGTTTTTGTTTGCAAAGCATGTTTAACAGTTTAATTAGACGCAAGACTTCTCACCAAACTTCAATTTCCAGGCATGAAACTCCAGGTCTTCCAGAGAGATGCTGGCTGCACTGACCAGAGCCACAAGAGTGGTGACAATAAGCAAAAGCCTCATTCTGCAAAAAGTGAGAAGATTCAAACTTCTTTTTTGTGTAAAGATTTGTTTTCTTTGTTCCAGTGTAGGAAATGTTTTCTCGCAGACAAAAACGAAATAGAAAAACTCAAAAATAACTGTCTGTGTTAATCAAAGTTTTTTTTTTTTTCTGGTTGGAGAAAACGGAATTATAACTGATGTGTGCCTCATTGACATACATACAGTACAGTACATGTGTATGTAGTACGTACCTCATTCAGTGTGTTTCTTGAATGTTGAGTTCATCTCCAGATGTAGACCTGTTGTGTATTTCCTGAATCTGTATGCCACTGTGTTATGGCTTTGATCTGCTTTTTGTCAGTCTCCACCTCTTTGAACATACTCCTTGGCATCAAAGATCAAAGTAGTTGCACAGCCCATACAAGAATTTCACTGTACTTTAATCCAAAAAAAAATGCTAATTTAATCCAATTTCCAACTCACGTTTACTATATCTAAGGTTTTGGAGATATTTTTTAACAGATGATTTTGTTAAGTAATGTATTTAAGTCTGGTTTCCAGAAGCATTACAGAACACTAACAGTGGTCAACTGTTTGCCCCAGATTATGTACATGTTCTGTAATATTGGACTTCAATATCTAACATTATTGACATTTTAATGTACATTTTAATGGCTTGAGTACATAATCAATTTTTACAGACAAATTTAGCCCAGTTTAGAGATTACGCAATATACTGTTGCCAATATGTTAGCATCAATAGATTTTTTTAAAGCCGAAAAGACTGCAATATGGTGTTCTGTGTGGGTCTGTTCTTTGGCTCTTTATTGTCGTTCCCATTTTCCCAGCAAAACATGTTGGATTTCACTTCTATGTTAATTATACTTACACTATTTGGCCAGAAGTATGTGGATACCTGACAATCACACCCATATATCAGCCTTCTCCTAAATGTTACCACAATGTTGGAAACACACAATTGTGAAGGATGTCTTTGTATGCCGTAACATTACAATATCACTTCACTGGAGCCAACAGGCCCAAACATGTTCCAGCATGACAATGCTCATGTGCACAAAGTGACATCCATGAAAACATGGTTTGCCAAAGCTGGAGTGGAAGAACTTGAGTGTCCTGCACAGAGCCCTGATCTATATACTGTATTTTAGTTTTTAAGTTCTTCCAGTGTGTTTGTGCATGGTTTTAGAATATGAACAAAGAACTAACCCTACAAAAAATAGTGTAACAATCTCATAATGCAACACTGTTTCTTGTTTCATATCTGCCTCCACTATTGCCATATTTTGTATCGTACTCAAACTTCGCATTTGAATATTTAAAGTTTGAGGGTTTTTTTTTTTTTTTACTTTTTACTGGATGTCATTGATCCTGCAGCTTTTCCATGATCTTTTAACTACAATGTTCAAAGTATGTAAAAATCCTAAAGATTGCACAAACTCTAACTTCACTTGGATACAATAAATTTAATGTTAGAAAGTCTAATAAAATCCAAAATGACTCATGTTGCATGTACTAAAGAGCTTTTGAAGACACTTATCATTGTCATTTACTTGCTAAATCCATATCCTGATTTCAGTCAAGCTGCTTTGTAACAATATTTAGTGCTATGTGTCATGAGAGGGTACAATAATGAGTTAATTGTTAACTACGTTGATTGAAAATATTGCATGTACTGCACACATCATTAAACTGCATAAAAAAAAACTACACCCCCTATTTTCCCAGGCTCCAGAGATTATGAGGTTGGTGTCCTCGCCAATACAGAGATTATTTGATTGGCCAACACAATAAGCCTGGTTCAACACATCTTCCCTCTTAGAAAAGAACATAATATTTCCACACAAAAACAAATTAATACAGTGATGATAATAATAATAATAATAATAATAATAATAATAATAATAATAATAATAATAAAAACTACATTATTCTTTGCTTCTTCCTTTTTCTTTTACCAATTAAAGATATTAAAACAATAATATAATGTGTCATTTTTTTATTTTTATACTTTATCTCTCTCCTTCCCTCTTTGATTACTGATTGCATTGATTTGGTTCCAATTTCACTTACAATACATACAAAGCATATACTATCACGTACCATTTACTCTGATATACCTGAAATTAATAAAATGAAATACTTTTATGTCAGGTTTGTCCAAGTTTTGCTATTGGTCATGTTCCATAATGAACACTTGTCCCTTTTGGCTTGCCATTTTCCATATATGGTCAATAATAAAAAGCCAAAGGATCACACCAAGGATAGTAGAATTCAAAATGACAAACTCAATACACATCAACACAGTACCAGTAGTAGAAAATAATGTCCAGCTACAGTACTGGAGTTTCCCACAGGTATTTTAATCTATTTGTACACAAATTCCAATGTGCAGTGTTTTACATGTTGAATAATCAAGTTAAATAGTTGCTGCAGGTTGATTTAAGCATGGAGCTGTCTTAAACACACCTATGGAAAAGCATGAATAAGTAAGATTACTTCATTGATTGCAGTTAGTAAATGTGAAAGATTCATTATGTTAGTAGATATTAATTCCAAAAATAGATTCATATTATTTATTTTTTAAAGCTACCAGATAATGGCAGTTATCATCACTTAAAAGAAAATAATAGCCTTTAATAGCAATCATATTGTTTACTTTTATTGTACACACCCTTAAACCAGAGGATAACTGGCTGATGTGGCAATACCACATTGGTTATTCTTGTTCCTGGACATCTTGATATAGCCTTTGTCACCCCAGCCAAGACCCCAGCTGTAAAAAAAAAAAAAATAATTAAATAAAAGTAGAAAATTTTAGTGGTTAATTTGGGCCATTGCTTTAAACTTTGTTGACTGTATTTTCTAAAACTAATGGGATTGTTGTGAATAGGAGTTTTCAATTCCTTCATTCCTCATTGAAGTCACATATTAGATACATTCATTGATGCATTAATTTAGAATAACATAGAACAATAGGTCAAAATAGAGTTTTTGGAGCTCTGCAGCTGTGAGGCAGCAAATCTACCCATTGTGCAATAGCAATAATAATAATAATAATAATAATAATAATAATAATAATAATAATAATAATGTTAAATTATGTGAAGCTAGTTATAATTTAGCTTTTCCTTGGAGCCTGAAATTGTCTAAATTATTATCAGTTTGTTGTTGAAGTTACCTGTTCTTGACCAGCCAGTAGTCCTGTCCATTTTCTGTGCCATAACCAACAACCAGGACAGCATGATCCAGGTCAGTGCTGCTACAGTTGGACTCATCATAGATACCTTTAATCAACAAATTAATGGTAAATTGTCCCAACACTAAATAAATTATTAATTTTGTTAATGAAGACATTAATGCACCAGCGGGGTATTCCACAAAGAGAGCTAACTCGATAAACCAGGCGTACCGGGTATCAACCAGCTTGGTTAATTCCATCAATTTCTGCTCCCTAAACATAGCTAACTGTAAGCCTCCCTGAGTTACTATTACAAGATATACTTTTGGACAAACGTTGAGTTAGCAGATATAAGTTGCAAGTTGAAATTAGTTGATTGAACCTGGGTTGACCTGTGATGCAAATTACCAAGCTTCATAGAATACGTCCAGAGATGATGCCAAATGAATATAAACAAAACATTGAGATTCCGATTGTTTTGGTAGTGTTAGCAAGTACTGGTTTGTTTACTTTTGAAACTCACCAGATTTATAATGGCCGAAGGATGTTTGACTTGCATCTATGGCGACAGAAATGGGTCCGATGGTGGCCACGGCTTCCTGTAGAGCCTTTTCATCTTTACTTTTTATATCCGCATAGCCAGTGCAGGTGGCTCCCATAGTGGCTGGATTAAACCTACAATTATTGTCCTGTAAAGAGAGAAAGGAGAGTTTACACCAGATATTTTCTTACATATTGCATAACACAAAAAGTTTGATATGCCCTTCAAATTGGACATCACCAACCAATTATCTGAATTAAGTAATTTCATGTTCTACACACTCTGGCCTCATAAGGGTAGGACTTCTCTGTGTCAATTCCATTGTTGTATTTAATGTATTCAAAGGCTTGATCCATCCATCCTCCACTGCAACCAAAGTTATGGAATTTCCTGGAACAGTCCACCAGCTGCTGCTCACTCAGTGACACTAGCTTCCCTGTCTTCCTAAACATTTGTCCTTCCAGCGACCCTGTCTAAAAGAGGATAGATGATGTAAAAGTCGATTGGGGAAAAAACACTTGTTAAATGTAGCAGCAATTGAGGGAGAAGCAGGAGTAAAGAGGTGATTTTGCATCTCAACCCTTCATGCCCTTACCGTACTGAAGGCCCAGCAAGAACCACATGCCTTTTGGTTTTTAATGTTAGTCACATAGCCTCTTTCCCTCCAGTCTACAGTATCTGGCAGAACAGCTTCTCCTGCCTGTTGGAGGAATGTAGATGCACTGTCTCTCTTGGTGAGGTTGAAGGATCGCAGGCAGCCCTTAAACACAGACTCTCTGTATTCCTGGTTATCCTGTTAGGGATGGAGATGCCGTTAAATTAGTCACTAAAGTTTTTTGTTTGTTCATAAATATCATCAGTGAATGGGGTTGATTTTCTGGTTGGTGCTAAATAAAATTTTATTTGTTTGTCCATCTGCAGTAACCACTTAATCCTGGTCAGGGTTGCATTGAATATCCAGGCTAGCCCAAGAAGGCACAAAGCAGCAATTGCTGCCAAACATGCTGAATAAAGAGTCTGAATACATATCTAAATGAGAGGCTGAATACTTTCTCAACCCGCAGTACATGTTTTCTTTCTCACCATGTCTGAAAAGTAGTTCATGCCGAGTCTGTAGCTCTTAATGCCCTGGTCAGCCAGCATGTTATGTACCAGGACCATCTTGCGATTTTCCAGCCAGATCATCTTACGCTGAGACTCTTCCTCTACAGACTTATACATCTTACCTGAAAAAAAAAATACTGAACCTGACAAAGGAACACACTTCATGACTTCTTAATCACGTTCTTATAAGCATTGTATAGTTGTGGGACATACAGAGTTTCAGTTTTACAAAATGTGATTGACTGTTTGATTTCTCACCAAACTTCAATTTCCAGGCATTGAACTCCAGGTCTTCCAGAGAGATTCTGGCTGCACTGGCCAGTGCCACAAAAGAGATGATGACAAGTAATACCCGCATTCTGCAAAACATGAGAAAATCCATATTTCTATGTTTATGTAAAGATTTGCTTTCTTTATTACAGTGTAAAAACTCTATTTTTCCCCAGTCGATTCTTACTTTCATCAATTACCAAGAAATACAAAATTACAAATACCTGTATATTTTATCCACAATATTTCTTGTTGGTTAGACAATCAGCCATTCTACATAATAAACATATATTCAGGTGTAAGTGGTACATACCTCAGATACCAGTGACGGCTCTTTCGATCCAGGAGAGGGATGTCAACAGACTTTTTAAAAGTCTGAATCCCCGAAAAGCTGCTGGACCGGATGCTGTCTCCCC
>JAFFST010053758.1:521808-537271 GCA_022414735.1 Noturus placidus | reverse complement strand
ACGAACTTGGGTTCTGCAGCAGGACAATGATCCTAAACACACCAGCAAGTACACCACCGAATGGCTGAAGGAAAACAAAATGAAGACTTTGGAGTGGCCTAGCCAAAGTCCTGACCTGAATCCTATTGAGATGTTGTGGTATGACCTTAAAAAGGCCGTTCATGCTCGAAAACCCTCTAATGTAACTGAATTAGGACAATTCTGCAAAAATGAGTGGGCCAAAATTCCTCCAGGACGCTGTAAAAGCCTCATTGCACGTTATCGCAAACGCTTGGTTGCAGTTGTTGCTGCTAAGGGTGGCCCAACCAGTTATTAGGTTTAGGGGGGCAATCACTTTTTCACACAGGGCCATGATGGTTTGGATTTTTTTTCACCTTTAATAATAAACACCTTCATTTACAAATTGCATTTTGTGTTTACTTGTGTTGTCCTTGACTATTGTTTAAATTGGTTTGATGTTCCGAAACACTTAAGTGTGACAAACATGCAAAGGAACAGGAAATGAGGAAGGGGCAAAAACTTTTTCACACCACTGTATATATACATGCCTAGTTTGTCCAAATTCTGCCTTTGGTCATGTCTGTACTTGACACTTTTGTCCCTTTAGGCTTGCCATTTTCATTACATAATCAATGATTTCTGTAACCATTTATTAATCATAGCTGATGTTTGCTAACTCCTCTAGTCTTTTTTCAAGTGCATTTGTTTCTCATGTACATGTGATGTGTGCATCTTTCATCACTTGCTGCAATGACTAACATTAAATACTATTTTTAAACATGAAGTTCTGCATACATTTAAATGATTCTGTACCAGATATCGGTATAGTTATGCACATCTTGATTACATATTAGGAGGCTTCTGTATGTTGAACTGACTGCATGGGGGTCGTCCATATATTACAGCATCAAATTTTCAACCATTTTTAACCCCCCCATGTCATCTAATGTCATCAGGCCCTTCAATGACGTCATCATCTTAGATGTACACATTTACTTTTTTACTTTTAGGGGGGCTGGGGCTGCCATGTTTGGTCGGGAATTATCTCCTAATATTTTGTACTTTGTTACAATACCACAGAAATACTGACCTCACACGCAGATCCTGTGGTGTATAATACGTATAATACACCACAGGATGTGCGTGTGACGTCAGTATTTCTGTTTGTTTGTTTGTTATTTTGGCAATTTGCAAATATTTCAGTAAGTAAATAAGTAAATGATGAATGTGGTGACACTAAACACGTGGAAGATGCAAATACATTGATGACGTAATCACGTCCGTGAACCATCCCCCGTCGTCATCAGACGTCATTGTACCCTTCACACACCCCCCCACCCCCGGGACGACCCCATGTCTACAAAAATGAAATGAGATTAGATAAAGCATCAAAACATAGCCCATTCATTAATGCTTTTTTTGTTGTTTGTTTGTTAGGCAACATCGCATTTAAATTACTGAGAGCAACGGTTTCAACACATACCTTCTGTGAATAATGATCCGTCTTTCTACACTGTCATTTTTAAAAGAAAAAAAAAAAGACAATTTTATCAAATGTTCATTTAGAAACAAACGAAGAACAAAAAGCAAATTAAAATTAAAAACACCAAACTCAGTACACATTAACACAGTCCCAGCACCGGTAATGTCAGAATATATTGTAAAAACTTTTTGAATATTAACACCATTCATTTTAAATGCAGAAAGACAGGAGTATTATCAGATTAGTTTTTATTTGTTTTTTTTCACAGCATTGAAGCTGAAAAACTTAATAATTAAATAAGTATTAAACAAGGTCAACTAGTGTGCATCCAAAATAACATAACCCATTGTCTCCTTAATCCATTTATTAATATGTTCTCTGTGATTAAACAAGTGTACTATAACTCAATATTATTGAAAGAATGTCCAGGATTTTAATTTTTTCCCATTATTTTATTTATTTATTCCTTTCATGCTTATTTTTTGTCTTCGAACCATGCTCTCTGCCCACAGAAAAGAAGAGGTTCGGCAACATATTACAGTACTCAGGTTTCTAGATAAATTTTATATTTTAAAAAAATTACTACATTTTTACACAGATTCCATTGTGCAGGGTGTTATATAACCAAGTCATGTAGATGCTGCTGATTGAGTTGACTTGTTTTTCACCCACCTGTAAAAAAGCATCAATAAGTAAGATTTTTTGCATTCATTGCAGGCAGTTAATGTGAACAGTTTGTTGAAGTTCTAGATATATAGATATTGAATAGATTTATATTATGTACATTTGAAACCTAGTAATGACAATTAACATTACTTCAAATAAAAAAAGCCTTTAAACACTGTAACATCATTGAGATATATATATATATATATATATATATATATATATATATATATATATATATATATATATATAATTTGTGGTGAGCGGCATGACCATTTTGATTCCATGTTTTCTTTCAGATTTTTTTTTCTCTACACGACAGTATGGATTCAGTGAATGACAGTTTATCTTGGTTCTTCACATGTGACTTATAGTGTTAGTCGTCTGAGCTTCAGATTAGACTTAATATCTGAGCTGTATGGCCATAACATGTAGACATTTGTGCAGCAATAGAGTTTTTTCCAGTATAGAACTTGTGGTTAATTAGTATTTTCTGTTCTAATGAATTGAGGAGGAGTGTTTTGTTTTGTTTATCATCTTGAACAAATAGTTCTGAAAGTTTCTTAGGTGCAGTCGCTACAGAGCATCCACTTAATATCTATTTTCTAATCTGCCAAAATATTTTTTATTTTTTTTTTATTTACACACACACACACACACACACACACACACACACACACACACACACACACACACACACACATATAGTGCATATTATTGTACACACCTTTACACTAGAGGATAGCTGGCTGCTGTGGCAATACCACACTGGTTATTCTTGTTCCTGGTCATCTTGATATAGCCTTTATCACCCCAGTCGAGACCCCAGCTGTAAAAAAAAAAAAAAGAAAAGTTTTTATTATTTGTTTGTTTTTTAAAGTCCGTGAGTAATTTATTGGTCAATGTGGTCCATTGACTTTAACTTGCTTGGTTGTATCTTAACTAATGGAGTTGTTATAAATAGGAATTGGCTTTGGGTAAATGTAGCGGGTGTGTACTCTCTCTTGCGTTGTGTTATTTATAGACGACGAAGCGCTGACTCTCTTTGGCTACCACAGCCGTTTATTCTGATAAAACAAATGTCTCACAATCATACATATTTTCCATAGAGAGCTCCAACACGAGAGCAGGCTACTGCAGACTGGTGGTTATGAATAAGAACTCACCCTAACGTCAGCAGAATAGCACCGATAGATGGCGCTGGTGTTACATGAAAAGCCTGTCTCGTATAGAAATTACTGGCTAAATAAAAACTTACATTTTAATAGCAAGTGGAATTATTCACTCCGCTACATAAAGTTATTTCCAATATTTCCTCTGAGCCTGTAGATCATGACTGTCAAACTCATTTTAGGTAACAGGCCAAAACACAATTAGCACAATGTGAAGTGAGCTAAAGAAAGAACATGTTTAGTAGACCAGCAGCATATAAACAACTACTCATACATGTATTCATCAGCATTTATCTGGCAGGTACATTCTGAATGAACAAGCAGATATACAGTATGTCATCTACAAAAAAAATTTATTGGGTGGGCAAAATTATAAAATTTATTGGGCCATATGTTGAGATTTTTAACTTTAGGGGGGAAAACCCCAAAATAGTTGAGTTTGAATGTCTAAAGTATGTTTATTTTTATGTTTTTTTTTTTTACCTGTTCTTGACCATCCAGTAGTTTTGTTGATTATCTGTGCCATAACCAACAGCCAGGACACCATGATCCAAGTCTTCGCTGCTACACTTAGGCTCATTGTAGATTCCTTTAACCAATTCCAACATTATGCAATCAATTATTCATTTTAATCAGTAAATCGACTGGAGCAAAGATTATAGCAAATAAATGTAAAGCACTAAACAATAGCATACAGATTGTTCTGGAAGTGTTAGGAAGAACCAATTAGTAACACAGGATTGGTTTATTATTTTCATGCAGGACTCACCAGATTCATAGAGCTGGAAGGATATATGGCCTGCGTCGATGGCTACAGAAATGGGTCCGATGTTTGCCACGGCTTCCTGTAGAGCGTTCTCATCTTCACTGTTTATGTCCACATAGCCAGTGCAGGTGGCTCCCACAGTAGCTGGTTTAAACCTGCAATCCCCATCCTGTCCAGAGTGAGAAAAAGGGCACTCTCTTCATATTGTATATTACTGAATATTGTAAAACTGTAAGCTTACTGGATAAATAAATAATGACTCAATAAAGCAACTTTCATCCCACAAAAAGCAAGTAGGAGTTTTAAGCAATTTCACCAAAAAAAAATTGACATGCCCATAAAAATTAATTGTCTCCAAGTGTTCATCTCAATGAATTCATCTGAATGTTTTCATGTTCCACTCACAGTAGCTTCATAAGGGTAAGACTCCTCTGTGTCAATTCCCTTATTGTCCTCAATGTATTCAAAGGCTAAATCCATCAAGCCACCTCCACATCCCATGTTTCCATATTTCCAGGAGCAGTCCACTAACTGCTGTTCACTCAGGGACACCAGCTTCCCTGTCTTCCTAAATGTCTGCCCTTCCAGTGAGCCTGTCTAAGAGAGGAGAGATGATGGAGAAATAGATGGAGAACAGGGCAAAAGAAGAAAACAGGCAGTCTATTCACACCAAAAGTAAAAGTGGCCAATTATTAAATCTATTACTGATTAACAGTGAAGGAAGAGTAAAAAGGCAATGCTACAGTAACCATAGGTCAACCCTGCCCTTACCGCACTGAAGGCCCAGCATGAACCACAATTCTTCTGGTCCTTAACTTCAGTCACATAGCCCTTTTCCCTCCAGTCCACAGTATCTGGCAGAACAGCTCCACCTGCCTGTCGGAGGAATGTAGATGCACTGTGTCCTTTGGTCCTGTTGAAGGATCCCAGGCAGCCCTTAAATACAGCCTGTCTGTACTCCTGGTTATCCTGTCAGAGACATAGATGCAGTAAAATTATAAGCAGTGAAAACAGTAAAGTATGATGCTCATACTAATTGATATGTTTTCAATCAACTATTCATTCATCTTCAGTAACTGCTTCGTCCCTGATGTAGACCCTCTCATGAGAACACTGGGCGCTCTCTGCATGCCGGTCCATATCAACTTACCATTCACAAATATACACTCACATCCAGGGGCAATTTAGAGTAGCCAGGCTACATACAGCATGTTTGTAGGTGGTGTAAGGATTTATTATTATTTATTATTATTTGTTATATTTAAAGCTATGACTTACAATAATACAATAATGCAATAATCATGAGAAGTGTATTTAATACACAGTATATTGAAATTCTGCGGTTTTTTAAATTAAAACTGGAAGTAAACATAAGCAGAAAGTTTTAGAATTTTGAAAATTATAAAACAAAAAACGGAGATGTGGAGTATGTTGATTATTCATGATTCAAGATATTTGCACAATTTCTAGGTCACTATTTAAATTTTGGCAAGTTTGTGATATTGACCATGCTAACTCCTTGACATAAAAAATCATTTAGATTCCCTGTGAGTACATGTTCAGCGGTATATTTGATTTAACATGAATCATCAGATTGAGTGCACACTGGGATTCAAGAAAGAAGGGGACATACCAAATGCTAAGGAATTCTAAATGCATGTAAATATTTCTAAGATTCTACTTTTCACAAATGTTTGCTTATGGGATCAATTGTAATAAAATCATTTGTGTTGTATTGAAAAAGAATGCCAAACAGAAGCATTTTCCCAATTGGTCTCAGGCTTTTGGACCTCACTGTGCATATTTGTCTTCTCACCATGTCTGCAAAGTAGTTCATGCCGAGTCTGTAGCTCTTAATGCCCTGGTCAGCCAGCATGTTGTGTACCAGGACCAGTTTGCGATTTTCCAGCCATGTATTCTTACGCTTAGACTCCTCCTCCACAGACTTATAGATCTTACCTAGGAGGGGAAAAAACTAAACTTGACAAATGAAAATAGTGCATTTATATATAGAACCTGTATTTATGTATGTATGTATGTATGTATAGTTGGAGCTTTGTGTAGATGCTTGTTCTTATTATCCTTGAAGGGAAATTCTCTTATATCATGTACTCTCTTATATAATGAACTGCTATTAAGACACAGATAATGGGAATACTGGGTTATAGTTTCTGTTTGTGTGTCTTTGTGCTATTAAATACCTATGAGGAATTAATTCATTTCATTACCTCTTTGAATAAGCTGATCAACTGCCATCCTTTATTATAGCTGACACATGTATTTTCTATATCATGAAAAGACTTATTTTCGTAGTGTGCTGTGTGTTTTGTCCAAATCTGTCTAGCACCTGCAAAAGTAGAAACAAACCCACCTACGTAATGCTATTATCTATGTGTATAAATACTTCTGTTCTGCATGAATAAATTGGATGTCTATGTGAGCAGCAATGTGTCAGTACGTTCATTTAGAATCCCCAGATCTGAACGCTCTGTGGTAAATCACACTTCACACTCATAGCACAGAACTAAGAGTTAATAAAAGAAAATAGGCTGGAAGGCATGACGGAAGATATGAAAGACATACTCTGAGATTTCTTTAAATCTAACAATCCTTTTTTAAAAGTGTTTGACAGTTTGATTATGCATAAGAATATTTCTCACCAAACTTCAGTTTCCAGGAATGAAACTCCAGGTCTTCCAGAGAGATGCTGGCTGCACTGGCCAGAACCACAAGAGCAGTGATGACAATTAAAACCCTCATTCTGCAAATAATTAGATTTTTTTTTTTGTTTTTATTGGAAGGAAGAGAACAGAATAAGATATTCACTTTCTATTTTCACTCCTCACACTTGCATCCTTTTTGTCTCAATTGTTGTGAAATACAACTGTTTGATTAACCAGAATAGCTGGAGGGTTAAAACTTAAACATAGTTAGTCTGTGCAAAGTGAGCCCACAAAATGTGTATCTACAGTAGGTGTATGTGGTACATACCTGATTCTGTTGAACTCTCTATGGATGGAGAGCTGTCGTGGGTTTCCTGACCTGACTTATATGTCACTGTGTCATGGCTCTGATCAGGTGCTTGTCACACACACAAAACACAAGGCATTCAGACCTAGTTAAACTTACACACGTTTATTGCAGAAATTGCATTGTCATAAAATGAGATGACTCCACAGTCAGGTGGACATGACCATTAGAAATCTTTATTTCCTCATCAGGTAAAGTTGAACCAGGTGAAGAGCAGGGAAATAAAAGACAAATATGTAGGACAGAGTTAACCCAGAACCGTGGTTTAAACCTAACATATTGGAAAATGCATACAAAAGCAAAATGTACAGGTGCAGATATATATATATATATATATATATATATATATATATATATATATATATATATATATATATATACATTTTCTTATGTACAGATCCATATAATTTTGGTAGCTTGGTAAAGCTATTTATGAATGTAATTATGGTTCTGTGAACCCCAGATAATGGTCAGGGGTTCTGATCCTTGAACCTATTCCTTAAGTGCTTACTAGGTTGATGGTGGAAATGAATGACAGGGATCACTATTAGTTAACCTAGGTTTCATACTAGATACATTCATAACTAGTGTTCCATTTCATCCCCTTAACCACCAGGGGCAGTGTTTAACACCTGCATACACTTAACCACAAGGTCATTTCAAACCGACTCATGGTACTTTGGAAAGGTGTTCAGAGATGACTGTTGCATTCTCACCATAAGGGGGGTCTAGTAGTTCCAGTAAAAAGGTTAATACTTTAGTTACAGTTAGTTTAGTTACTTTAGTTACAGTTTATAAAGGCCGTGTACAAAGATTGTTTATTGGATTGCTATATTGCGGCCATCAAATTGTCGTTCTTGTAAGGGCCAAACCCACAAGCTCAGGTAGTCTGACCTCGGATGCCACACCTCTCCATTCATCTGTGACAGTAATGATAAAGTCAAAAGGATGTTCCCGTCAATAGCGAGAGTCACAGTGGGAACCATGACTTTGCTGGCCAATTTAGGGCTATCTACTTGTGGGCTAGTCCTGACCCAGAGGGCCATAGACTCACGCTTGACAGTATGTCAACTTGGCCCTGGCAAAGAGGTCCACCTATGCCCGACCAAACCTTTCCCATGTCAAGACCTCATGCCAACCTGGTCTGAGTGGATCAGGATATGACAGTGTCTCAGGACTGTTAAGAAGAACAAGCCAGACTGCCTTTCATTCTTGTGGTCCCACATGCCCCCTGTTCCTCTGTTACACCACACTACTCCCCAGGTGGTGAGGGAGGAATCTATGGTGATCATCTCTCTCCACTGGGAAACTGCCCCTAAGCATAACCCATTTGTGAAGAAGAATTTGTGTCTTCAATAATTCAGGGCTTGTGCCCCTTTCACTGAGATACTGTAAGGCAGTGGTTTTCAAACTGGGGGCCGCCAGGGGGGCCTCAACAATTTGGTGTGAAAAATAAATTCTCACTCTCAGACAACCACACACACACACACACACACAATATCAATTCCTAATGTAATGTAAATATGTAAGATGTAATTATGAATAAAAAGGGGTATATATTCAGAAGTCTGTATTTTTAATGTTTTAAAGACATCTTGCAAAGGGGGGGCCTCGGTCAAATGTTAATGCCATTTGAGGGGCCTTGCCCTGGAAAAGTTTGGGAACCACTGCTGTAAGGACCTATATCTGCTGGTCATGCTTAGGGTCAAGCCATAGGGTTTCTGATCTATCTCTGAAAATTCCTTAGTTCTATCTGAGTATATTTATTGTTTTGCACTGTCATGAATTTGCACTTTATGAAGTTTTGCGTACTGTTCCGTGTTGCACCATGGTCCTGAAGAATTTCATTCCAATCTATACAAGCTACAGTATATAGAGGAATGACAACAAAAACCCACTTGACTTGATTTGACTTGACTTGAATTGGATTGACTTGATCTTGCCTGCCATTTCTTTTGAAATTTTCGACAGTGGAAATTGTAAGCTGGAAAAGCTTTGATATTTTTTTGTAGCCTTTCTTTACTTTGTAAGCATGTTATATAGTATAAGAATAGTATAATATAGTATAAGTATATATGTATATAGCATATATTCTATTGTTCATCAAATATAAAGTAACTGTGCTATAACCTTTTTTTTAGTAGGTTGTTGCTGTGGTTGTGTTTACTTCTTTATCATTTAAAAAAAATTCTACTTCAAAAATAAAAATAAAAAATATATAATTTGGCCAGAGGGTCCCAAACCTGTAGTTTTTATTTTATCCTTACAGATAAAATAGCTAAGGAGCAGATTTATTTTTACATGTAAGTATACATGAAAGCGACTATTTTACATGTCCACATTGATTAACAAGCGTGTACTAATGTGACTATCATACACATATATACATTCTCATTTGCTATGTACGAATTCTTATAGATCTTGTAGTTATTAGCCTGTTTGACAGGTCACTTGATGTGAATGGCTTTAATCGAAACCTCAGTAACTCAAAAACAGGTAGGCCTATAAAAAAATGTTGTGTCATCAATAATATTACTGTATGCATTTGAATAATGAGCATACTATTTACATTTTTGGATAATGCTCATGAAATAAATCTGTACTGAGGGGGTAAATGGAATTAATTTTGCAGTTAAAGAAGGCTCTTACTGAGAAAGTTTGAGACCCCTTGTTTTAGAGACTCACTGTTGCACAGCCTCAAACCCTCTGCATACTACATGAGGAGTTTTTGATTTTCACTATCCTCACTCAATGCTCTCCTAGGCTCTTCTGTTTCCTTTATTTATACTATTTATAGTGGCAGTGCCAGGCAGTTTGCTATTCTCTATGTGCAGAAGTACATCAAATATGAAAAATTTTCACATCACAGATTACAGGCTCATCACTGGCCATTGAAATCCTATTTAAAATTGGAAGTGACTGAATTTTATGCTAAAAACATTATGTCAATGCCACTGTATATTTTATAAGCATTCATTCCCTTGCAGTGGTTCCCTCATTTTCATTTATTACTAATAAACATCACGACCACACTATTATACATGATAAAATATCATTTAATTTTCATTAAATTCACATTTATTGTTATTATTATTATTTTTTTTTTTACATTTCTATGCCATATTTTCCACCATCCCATAGAAGTTACAGATTAGTTTGAGGTATTGACACTTGGTACTGTATTAGTATAGAAATGCGAGGTTGGGATTCCTGGAAAAAATTCCTTTTGATGATCAAGTCATGAAGTCATTCTGCAGACTGCAGCATCCTCTTTAGCTAGTCACAAAGATATTGGTTTCCTCCACCTGTAGAATTAATTAGATTTAGATTTACTTCATTCATAATTTGATAATGTAATCCGGTCAGTGTGGCTTATGAGTTATTTTATTTAATGTGAGATTTCTTTTTCAATGGAAGACACTACCTAGACGAAATTAAGTGTCTCTGATACCTGTCTCATAATTATTATCCTTTATTGTTCAAAACTTTAAACCAGAGGATAGCTGGCTTTTGTGGCAATGCCACACTGGTTGCCCTTGTTCCTTGACATCTTGATATAGCCGCTTTGACCCCAGTTAAGACCCCAGCTGTGAAATACAATGTAAAGTTAGTGTCGCATTTATTTACAATTTATGCACAGTGGCTTTACAATTTATGCACAATTTACAGTTTACAACCTTTACATGCTTCACATAAGAAATACATTCACTCATGTATAATTATCATTGGTTTGATAACATTCTAGAAATATTATTTTTTAGAAACCTAGTAAATTGAAATAGCTTTTTAATATATTCTATGTTGTGTTTTGTTTTACTTTACCTGTTCTTGACCAGCCAGAAATCCTGTCCATAATCTGTGCCATATCCAACAGCTAGGACCCCATGATCAAGGTCAGTGCTGCTACAGTCAGGTTCATAATAGACACCTAAATCCATTATTGTAATTAGTAAATCAATTGAGTAAAGGAAACCCTAATGCGTCAGAAAACGCATAAACTGCCTCAATTTCATCAATATAGTGAAGCTATTCGATGCATTCATACAGCATTGGTTTATCAGTGATTGTTTGAGCCTCACCTGATTCATAAAGCTGGAAGGATATGTGGTCTGCATCTATGGCAACAGAAATGGGTCCAATGGTGGCCACAGCTTCCTGCAAAGCATTCTCATCCTCATACCTTATGTTCACATAGCCAGTGCAGATTGCACCAACAGTGGCTGGATTATATTTGCAAGATTCATCCTGCAGTGAGAAAGAGAGGGAACATGTCACTTTTTTATTCACTAATGAACAGGGCCAAAAAAAATTAAGCTGTTCATATTACTTTATTTCAGTTTTCCTCTCACCTCGGCCACATAGGGGTAAGAGTACTCTGTGTCCAGTCCTCCATTTTCTTTCACATATTCAAAGGCCGAGTCCATCCAGCCTCCTTCACAGCCCATGTTACCAAATGACGAAGAGCAGTCTACCAGCTGCTGCTCGCTGAGTGACACCAGTTTAGAAGTTTTCCTGAATGTCTGACCCTCCAATGCCCCTGTCTGAGAGAGAATAAATGGAAGCAGAATAGAGAACAAATGATTGTCTTGGATAAGACACCATACATTTTGGAGATGACAAATAGGGATGAAGATAGGGTTGAGGAGCATCATTGAATTATTTACTCTTGGGATTAAAGGCTAAATGGCAGTGGGGAGAGGAAGGGCAAGTATATTAAAACATGAAAATGTCTTGTGTTGAATTAAAATATCTTGCAACATAATCATCAGTTCAAACTCTGCTGTTCATCCTTACCGCACTGAAGGCCCAGCAAGAGCCACAATTCTTCTGGTCCTTGACCTCAGTCACATAGCCTCTTTTCCTCCAGTCCACAGTATCTGGTAGAACTGCTCCTCCTGCCTGTTGGAGGAATGTAACTGCACTGTCTCTCTTGGTGCTGTTGAAGGATCGCAGGCAGCCATTAAACATAGACTGTCTGTACTCCTTGTTACTCTGTTAGACAGAAAAATGGTGGGAGAAGATTACTACACTTTAGCTGTAAGGACACATACTTGGTTATCCATAGATTATGGTTAGGCATAAGGATAAGCAAGGCTTATACAGAAGATATACCAAAGAGTTGGCCTTTTTTAAATTACAATCATCAGATTGAGTGCACACTGAGATTCAAGAAAGAAGGGGACATACCAAATGCTAAGAAATTCTGAAATGCATGTAAATATTTCTAAGATTCTACTTTTCACAAATTTTTGCTTATGGGATCAATTGTAATAAAATCATTTGTGTTGTATTGAAAAACAATGCCAAACAGAAGCATTTTCCCGATTGGTCTCAGGCTTTTGGACCTCACTGTGCATATTTGTCTTCTCACCATGTCTGCAAAGTAGTTCATGCCGAGTCTGTAGCTCTTAATGCCCTGGTCAGCCAGCGTGTTGTGTACCAGGACCAGTTTGCGATTTTCCAGCCATGTATTCTTATGCCAAGACTCCTCTTTCACAGACTTATAGATCTTACCTAGGAGAAAAACACACACTATTTAAAAAGATGCATACATTTGATTAGAAGATGCTGAAATTAAAAACATGCTGAAAATTTACATTGTAAAGCATTATGTACTGTAGAAAACTGGTATTCAGGACCACCCACATTTGTGCTCGCTCCCAACATGCCTAAACAAAGCAACCATGAACTCTATATGTCTGGTGTACTGGAGTACCAGGAGGATACCCCACAGCACAGGGAGAACATGCAAACTCCACACACACATTGCTGTGGCAGGAATTGAACCCCCAACCCTGGAGATGTGAGGTGGACATGCTAACCACTAAGCCACATTGCACCCATACTGTTCTCATTTCTCTGCAAAATGTTAATTCATTAATATATTAATTAACAAGACGTCATAATGTGTAGCACTGCCTACATCTATTTTCTGATTTACTCATATACAATACAGTTAGTAAATCTACTCTAAAACGCCGTGGAAACATTATTAAAAGAAATAATAAATTCAATTTAACCCCCTTTTATTTGTGTAGTATACTTTAAATAACGTGTATCATTTGGAACTTTTTCAAACAAATTTTAAATACACACACACACACACACACGATCATACTTGTGACATCAATTAATACCAAAATTATGTGTGTCACAATCCATAAAGACCTTTAATCCCATTAAACTCCCAGGAACTGATGCAAGTTTCAAATCAAATTTACATTATTTACACTACATACTTTCTTATGTATTTTTTTTCTGTATTTATTGAATAATATTCTTTAATATTAAGAACTGATGAATAAATTGAGAGTTTAAGGAGTTTATAGACCAACTGGAAAATGCATTTACCCTGGAAAACGAACAACACTGACAGAACTAACACAAGCCCAACCCCATCAGCTTATTTACAGTTTATTAGGGCGGCTGTGGCTCAGTCGGTTAGGGTTAGGTTGTCCACTAATCGTAGGGGTTGGTGGTTCGAATCCCGGCCCGGGTGAACCCATGCCCAAGTGTCCTTGGGCAAGACACTGAACCCTAAGTTGCCCCCAATGGCAAGCTAGCACCTTGCATGGAAGCTCTGCTACTATTGGTGTGTGAGTGTGCTCTCATTTGTAAGTCGCTTGTAAATGTAAAATTATATTTCTGTAAAGCTGCTTTGAGACAATGTCCATTGTAAAAAGCGCTATAAAAATTGATTAATTAATTATTATTATTATTTACACTGAATACTGAAATGAGGGTCAGTGAAAGTATGTAATTGTTCTTCACAAGCACGCAGTAAATGATTTAATGTCTACTGCTGCATTTCAATAATTCAGATAACTATAACGATTTGTATAATTTCTTGAACTTATCAAATAATGGCTTGATTTTATTTTGATTTATTATTAAAATACATAAATATATTAAATGTATTTGAATGAAGTTGATCTCATTCAAATAAATTTCAGAATCATCCTCAATTTTTTCAAATTAATTGAATGATTATTTTTTTTATAAGTTATACACTGTGTATATTACCGTTTGTTAATCCAACTAGAAATATTTTATGAAATGCCCTGAGGCCACAGTTTAAGAAGGTTTCTTACCAAACTTCATCTTCCAGGCATGAAACTCCAGGTTTTCCAGAGAGATGCTGGCAGCACTGATTAGAGCCACGAGGGCGCTGACGATAAGCAAAACCCTCATTCTGCAAAGATTGAGAATATAGTTTGTCTGTGATTGAGGTATAAAGACAGTGCAAACTAAATACTATTTACTTTTTCCATTCTCCTGAATATTACTCCTCCTCACTATTACTCACATCCTTTTCGACTCGTTCACTGGTTTCACTTTGTTCCGATAGTCACAAATAGGAAATACAAAACTGAAACCAACTGCCAGTATAACTACATTAATTTTATCTAGATAAAACTAAGGGTTGAAAGCTAGTTGAGGGTAATGTACAAATGTCTGTGTGTGTGTGTGTGTGTGTGTGTGTGTGTGTGCGTGTGTGTGGGGGGGTGTGGGTGTGTGTGGTACATACCTCTCTTGTGTGTATCTTTGAATGTAGAGCTGCCACATTGTTTCTGAGTTTATATACTGCTCCGTTACATGTCTGGTCAGATGCTTGTCACGCACAGCCAAAAAAACCTCATTTTTACTGGAAAGGTATATAACATGTTTGATCTGAGGAAATTCCACAGTCAAGGGAACTTGACTGATGACTGACAACAGATGACCTTACAGATGAAATACTCAATAACATAACCCCAAGAATGATTTCTTTTTTGTCAAATAAAAATACATAAATAAATTTGTGCTATATTAGAAAATATTAACTACTGCAATTAAAAAAAGATTGATGTTTACAGTAAAATAAAAAATATGTTGACTTTCAGGTCAATATTTATAAGTAGGTTTATATATACAGTATCTCACAAAAGTGAGTAACACCCCTAACATTTTTGGAAATATTTGATCTTGTCAGTTATATATATACAGTGGTGTGAAAAAGTGTTTGCCCCCTTCCTCATTTCCTGTTCCTTTGCATGTTTGTCACACTTAAGTGTTTCGGAACATCAAACCAATTTAAACAATAGTCAAGGACAACACAAGTAAACACAAAATGCAATTTGTAAATGAAGGTGTTTATTATTAAAGGTGAAAAAAATCCAAACCATCATGGCCCTGTGTGAAAAAGTGATTGCCCCCCTAAACCTGATAACTGGTTGGGCCACCCTTAGCAGCAACAACTGCAACCAAGCGTTTGCGATAATGTGCAATGAGGCTTTTACAGCGTCCTGGAGGAATTTTGGCCCACTCATTTTTGCAGAATTGTCCTAATTCAGTTACATTAGAGGG
>JAFFST010053758.1:495105-507403 GCA_022414735.1 Noturus placidus | reverse complement strand
TAAGCCTCTACTCTGCGCACTTTGCTTCTTCTAGTAGTCAATTAATAGATCTTGTATGGTAGCACTACTTGTATTGTTCTCTGCTTGATATCACTTTGCTTGTATCTCTCATTTGTAAGTCGCTTTGGATAAAAGCGTCTGCTAAATGAATAAATGTAATGTAAATGTAATTAGTGGTGGGTAATGATTGTCCAGTTCCAGGTGTGATTTGCCATACTTATGAAGCTGGAAGGATATGGGCCTGTGTGTATAGCAACAGAAATGGGTCAGATAGTGGCCACAGCTTCTTGTAGAGCATTATCATCTCCACTGTTTATGTTCATCTTGACAGTGCAGAGAGACACAACCAGGAGAGGTTGAAGGACTCAGCTAGAACGTTGTCTTAGTAACCATTAAAGGATTTGACAGTATTCAGAAGTCTGTCAAACAGGCAGGATGAATGCTGAAACCCATACTTCATATTCATCATAGTTATACATTTGAATGGTTTGTTTTTACTTTAAATACTGTACATTGTAACAAATTAATTATAAGTTACCTGCTTAACCCCTAACATTTTCTTCAACATCAAAAGCATCAAAAAGAGTCAACCATTTTAAAGCAACATCAGTGCACTTTCAGAAAAGAACAACTGCTGAAATGGCCAACAAAACGTACCAGTTTGAATCATTACTTCATTCATTCATTCATTCATCTTTAGTAAATGCTTTATCTTGGTCTCGGTCAACATGGGTCCAGAGATGTAAACTGGCTACCCTAGAGATCTGAGACAGCAGTGCTATCCACTGCTCCACCATGCTGCTTAAATCACTACAGTGTTTCAATATTTCACTCACTAGGTGTCCTCTGTGTCTAATGCTCTATAGTATTTTACATGATTAAATACCTGGTCCATTTTACCATCATGGCAGCCCTTGTTCCCAAATTTTCCAGAGCAGTCCACCAGCTGCTGCGCACTGAGTGATAATAGTTTCCCAGTTTTCTTTAATGTCTGACCCTCCACTGCTCCTTTCTGAGAGAATATTGAAACATAATAGAGAGGAATGTCTTGTTAAAGACAGCATTCATTTGGGGAAAGTCAAGAGAAATGCAGGTGAGATTTTTTTAGTACACAGGAGCATGTGGGGATTATTTACCTTGTCATGAACATTGTCAACACTGCTTACAGACTAATCAACAATTCAACCTACAATTAAAACTCTAAGATTTTAACACACTGAAGGCCCAGCAAGCGGCACACTGCTGCTGGCCCTTAACAAGGGTCACATAGTCCTTGTCCCTCTAGTACACAGTTGTTGGCCGTACAACACAGCCTGCCTGTCAGAGAAATGTTGCTCTGTGTTGTTTCTTGGTTTTATTGAAGGGTCCCAGGCAATTGGTCATGAACCCACGTATGGATGGATAGTTTCTTTGTGTTTCCTGATTTTATATACCATTATATTACTTTTCTAATCAAGTGTTAATGTCACACAACCACAAAACACAAGATTCTTTACCAGTCTATATTATGAAATTATATACCATTTTCAGCTCTGAATAATTATGACGAGGAGCCATCAAACCATTGTGTAATCAGTCCTGTTTCATAAATGTCAGAGGTCATTTTATTCAAATAAATAAAGGAATAAATAAATAAATAATAATAATAATAATAATAATAATAATAATAATAATAATTCTGCCTTCCTGTGTACTACAAGGTTTTATGTGGCACAGGGAGAGCCAGGTAACACACGCATTAAGGAACCCTAGGATTTTCCTTTTTAAGGAAAAGCTTTATAAGAAAAAAATTCTTCTTCCTGCTGTAGAATTTTTTTTAATTCTAGGTACAAATAAAGAGCCTGCACCTTTTGATCTAAGCCGATGAAGTGGATCCTAATTGACCAGAATTTCACTCAGCTATTGTGAGCCAATACCATTCACTGCTTTATAGGTCATTCACAGTATTTTATAATCAATGTGAATTTTTATTGAGAGTCAGTTCAGTGTGAATAAGATAAGGACACTGGCTGCTGCATTCTGGACTAATCGGAGTTTGTTTATGCACATACAGGAACATCCAGATAGCAAGGCATTATAATAGTCCAAACCAGAGGTGACAAAAGAATTAACTAGCTTTTCTGCATCATGTAATTAGATTTCTTATTTTAGTGATATTTCTAAGCTGAAAAGGGCTATCCAAGTAGTATTATCTTCCTGAACCTTAAATGTGAGACTGGAGTCAATCATCACTGGAGTCATTACTCAGCATCTAATGCTTATTGTCCTCTATACAGTCATCAACTTTATTCAGCTTGTGTCTGCCATCATCTAAATCAGCAGTGGACAGCTGAAGCAGTGGACATCATTTGCATGCAGATCTGTTAACCATAATCACAATCATTATGAGACCTATAGACCTTTACAGTATATGACACTATTCATTTTTTGTAGAATTAGGTTTTGAATCTAATGGAATATCAGCCATTTAGGCCTTGTCTTCTATGATGTTTACTTGTATCAGAACATAATTTAATCTGCAAACGCATCTCATGAACTTGCATTGCCTCTTTATTCTCATCTTTTTTTTTCCTCTATGGGTGAAATTTTCATTTATTTTGCAATGGCTTTTAAACTACAGAGTGCAGTTGGTAATTGCAGGTGCAGCTTAAATGCATATAAACACTGTGGCCACATCAATACATGTTTTGCACTGTGCCCCTGACATTCATAGATACGGCATTTAGTGAAATATACAGGAACAACAAATTATTGGTTTCTGAGGTTTTGACAAATAAATGTGGCATAGCAGTACACGTATAGAATTCTGTACCTCAAGAACATTGTTTTCAGCAAAGCATGAAAGAGAGTAAATATGACTCACACCTCGATATACAATGAACATGAATCAGTAACTAATGGACTGTTCTCTTTTAACTATGTTTAATGATGCACTCGATAAGGACACTCCTGATCAACTGAATTTGATTGAATATAAATATAAATGTTTCACAGACAATATTATAACAATGCCTACCAGTAAAGATCAAAAAGTATATAAACAGTCCCCTTTTAAAACAGAATTTAAATAATTAATTTAAAATACAGTGGTGCTGTCTTGTGTTCCCATAACCTGCCTATGTCAACTAAAGATAATGGTTTTATTGTCATTGTGAGATGTGCTCAAACAATGAGAGTTTATCTCCTTGACAATTCAGTCAGAATAGTCGTAGAGTCCAAATGATAATTGATTATCTGCTAATTTTGGATTTAGGAACTGGAGATTGAACTTACAGATAAACAATGTAAGCAATTATTTGTAATTATTTTTAATTAAATCATTTGTCAGATCTTAAAATAGGACTGAAAATTGTGTCTGTGTGTGTGTGTGTGTGTGTGTGTGTGTGTGTGTGTGTGTGTGTGTGTGTGTGTGTGTGTGCTTCCGTCGACACGCTCAATCCTACCCCCTCTGAGACTCTAAGAAAGTGAGCAGTTATAGTGGACAAAATTCTGACCAATGCATCATATCACGAGACTTGCGACTTTATTATACTTGATATAAACTAATTATCCAAACTACATATATTCATTAACATTTAACAGTAATGGAAGAATGCCACCAATTGTGGCAAAGTAAAAGTATATTTCTGTGATTAAAAATGAACTTGAGTAGGAGTATAAGTATGGACAGTTAAACCTACTCTTGAAAATAATTTTTTTCCCAAAAGTTACTCAAGTAAACGTAACGAAGGAAATGTAGCATGTTACTACCCACCTCTGTGTCCCTCGTCCACCCAACCAACCTAGCATGGCCCTCGTTCACCCAACCAACCTAGCATGTCCCTCGTCCACCCAACAAGGAAACACTAAATTAACCAGAAGACCAAGAGGGTTGTTATCAATATATGGAGGCATAACATTAGCAACTGCTAGCTAATGAATTTTTTAAGCTAGCATATTTCATAAGGTGTAGCCAAATGTTATGTTAGCTATATTTTTTGCAACTTGACAAATATATGTTACTTAGGTGTATTTTTTTATTTTTATTTTTTTTTTTTTTACCTGATTGAGATCCTACTCAGTACATAGAGAAAATGGGGGCTGCCACATATTATTTTCAACAGATACAGATTAGCCCCAGTCTACATTGCCTTCACTGGATCTATCATGTCCATCCCATTGTAAAAGGTATTATTATTAAAGTCATTAATTGTCATGAATCACTTTGATTACTGGATAGAAACAAGAATGAGACATTGGCCACAGGGTATCACTGGAAATTCTTAGTTCCTCTGGTTTCAGAGAAGGCAGCTTTCCCAGACCTGAATGATATTTTAGGTACTTTACAAGTATAGGTTTGTTTGATACCATACAGTGTATGGCATACACTATACATTTGCTTCAATATGGTGGGTAGAGACGGAAGTTGAAGATTTACTGTTACTTCAGGACAGTACTTCCATATTAAACAACTCCTCCTAAGTTTTTGTGAGGAAAGCCTACTCAAGCTGGTAGTGTGGATGGTTGAAAAAACCCCTGGCTCAGATATGATATGGTGCCCCTGGGTATCAAATCTGGAGGAGAGAAGGTTAAGGGAAGTGTGTGGCAGCTTAGCAGTGGCAACCCCCGACCTTCCAATCAGTAATCCAGAGCTTTAACCGCCAAACCACCACTGCCCTCATATGGCAGAACACGAGTGCATTAAAGGTGGAAATCTTTTCAAAAACAGTGTGTGAGTTTAGGGTATTTTTTTTAGAAATTTATGTAGATAAGGACGGGGTTTGATACTCATGGGAGGGGGGATGTTGAGTGTGTTCTACTTGGGATGAATCTGGGACAAAGGCATCAATTCCACTAAAAACTCAGGATTTTTAAGGGCTTCTGACATCTGCCAGTAAGCACTGAATTGTCCTAACCTATTGTATCTAGATAAAGTTACTCAACACTCTCTGACTCAGTAGAAGATTCAGACTCAATAGAAGAACTTTATTTCCAGCCTGCATTTCGGTTTCTTAGAAAGGGCTTTACATAGATTCGTATTTCCTGTTTTTCTTCTTCTTGCAATATCCAAACAGGGTATTCAGTGATTACTGTCATCAAGAAGATTAATTGAGTGCACAGGGCAAAAACAGTCACAGTCAAAAGTGAAAACTGCTCATGTAACTATAAGAGTTCTCAAAGTGGGTCCCTCAAATTCCCACAGGTTGATGAGGTTTAAATTTTATTCCAATTGTCACAACCCCCAATCCAAAGTTATTATATTTATTAGGTTTTTTTTTTTTAAGTTATTACCTTGTTGGACTAGTTACTTGAATAATGCTCAAAACTCAATAATACAATACAAATAAGAATCATATATTTTTAATAATTCATATATTTTAATATTCTATTGAATATAATGAATATGTTCATTAAAAACATGTGAAGAAGGGCTGTGTGAGATTTGTTTTTTAAATGGGTTCTTAGCTGCAAAATATGTGGGAACGTCTGCTGGAACATATTTGGGATGACGTGTTTATGGCAGCTACACTATTGCCTGTAATGCTATTATGACCCTATGCAAGTGGAAATGAACTAACATCTGCTATGTCACATGATGGGGTTATGATGCAGTTATATATGTCTCATGATGCAGGGTTCAAGTAGATGCCTGGTGTTGTTGAGTTTGTTTTTTTTAATATACCTATCTAGTCAATAATAAACTTGCAAATGAATGAGGCACGATGAATCAACCAGAGAATGATTCCGTGGTTTTTCACAGACTTTGATATATATGACCCAGATTTACAGGTTTTCATACCATGTGTAGAAATTCTGTGGATTGAACACATATAAAGTGAATGCTAAACAGTAAGCTATATAAAATTGTCAAATGATTATGAAAAAAAATATATCAATGACTATGAAATGTTAGGATGGATGCACATCTTTGTTTTCATGCCTAAAGGATGTCATGTGTTTTCATTTCTGTGAGTGTCGAGTCATGCGGTCATCTGAGAGTTCATTTGCTTCACAGTGCAATGACACAATGCCTGTCTTAGACAAGTCCTGGATAATAAAATAAGAATGGGTGACTCATCATAGTGAGAAAGACTGGGGAATGAAATGAGCCATAAATATTTTCATTTGATGGGCTATGTAGACTCGTTTGGACCTATTGTATTGGAAAGCCTGCACAATCATAAAATAATTTTTTTTGTTCTACTCAACAATGATGCAACTTGCAGATTTATCCCACCTAGCACCATGCATATGTATGCTTCTTTGATCAAGTGCCAGTTTACACGTATTGTCAGCAAGTTCTGTACATTCTCACTGAAACTAAAAACGATCCCATGCTACAATTGTACTTGCAAACCGGCAACATTTCTACACCATTCAAAAAACTTACTTAGAAGTACTTTATGAAAATTCAAAAGAAACCATCACACATTCATTACTCATTGATATACCTTTGATGGTAGATTGGAAAATATAAAGTAAATAAAAATGTAATTGAACATCTATTACTATGGTATGGTATATAGTTATGTATGGTTTAATGTAATGCTAATTCAATTATTTAAAAAGTATAATTCTGTGATTTATGAGCCCTGCATCAGTTACTATTAATCCTTATTTATATACCTTATCAGTAAATGTGATTCGTTTCTGTCTCAGTGCATCCACCTTCCGCTAACCTCAACAGCCTGAGACACCTCTGAAGAAAGATGCAGTTTTGTTACAATTGTTCTGCAGGTCACACCCATGATTTCTCACAGTGTTGCATACACAATGAGAATGTGCAAACTCTATGCAATGAGAACTATGCAAACAGTGTAATGTAGAGATAAGTGTACACAACTGCATGTTATAATATTAGAAAAAATATATATATAATAATAAAAATAATATTAGAAAAAAAATTAATATTTGAAAAACACTGCAAGTTTTTTTTTTTTTTTACCTCTCTGGCATAAAATGTTTAGGGTTTTTTTTCCAACAGAAAAATAGAAATGTGAAGAACACATGAAGCCACCATTGTGTGTGTGCATTTAGAGAAAACATGCATTTTACATTTGTACCATGCTACTGTGCTGGCTTTCCCTTATATAATGGGGTGAAGTATGCTTCAAACCACTGTCAGACTCCTAGAGAGTGTGAGAGAGAGAGAGAGAGAGAGAGAGAGAGAGAGAGAGAGAGAGAGAGAGAGAGAGCACACCCCACAGTTTCTCACAGAAAACATTTGTACATCTATACATGTTTATGCAATTCAGCAGAACAGTGGTTTCAGAACCTGTCATGAAACGACAGGGCAAAAACACAGGCATCTTACACATCCTACACACACACACAAACACACACACACACACACACACACACACAGTGAGAGACAGAAATATATGAAATGCTGATATAAGAAAAACTACTAGCCTTTGTCCTTGACTGAAAATATATTTTGGAGTTTTTCAATAAATTGTAATTAACTAGAGAGTGTACGTTGGCTTATCCTCATACCTCCATGAGGATAGGGGTTCAATTCCCAACGCTGCTCTGTGTGTGCAGAGTTTCCATGTTCTCTCCGTGCTGTGGGGGTTTTCGCTGGATACTACGCCCTCCTCCCCCAGTCCAAACACATGTGTGGTAGGCTAATTGGTGTCCGTAGTGTATGAAAGGGTGTGCGAATGTGTATGTGATTGTTCCCTGTGATGGATTGGCCCATCCACGTGGCCCATGTGCACCAAGCTCCATGTTCCCTGGGATAGGCTCGAGGTTCCCCATGACCCTGTAGGATAAGCGGTATAGAAAATGGATGGATGAGTGTATTTAACTATATTAACATGAACATATAATATATTTTATCTTTAATTTGCATGTCAATCCAAGAAACAGGTCAATAGTGTATTACAGTGGTGACTAAATTTTATTACTTTATATTTATATTATATTACTTTAGCGATAAGTCTAAGTGGTTGTTTTGTGAATTAAACTAGTGTAATCTTTTTTTGGGTTTTTTTTTTACATTGAAATGGATTCCTGGCTGTAACTCATTTCAGAATTGTTCAATTTCAACTACTACATGCTATTAAATAATTTATTGATGGGGAAAATATACATTAACATTCATTGTCACATTGTTTGTTTTGATGGCTTCAGTGGGCTGTTTAAAAGCCGTACCGGTAAGACGGCTATGTCTTATTTTCGTTTCTTGTAAAGGGTTCTCAAGTACGTCAAACATCCTGTTTGTTTCTACCCATAAGTCACCCTAACATCTTTTTTTGCCTCTCTCTGAGAGTCAAAGGTGCAAATGATCTGTTTTACATACATAATGTCTCTGCTATTCAGAGGTGGTAAAAGTATCCAAACTGCTACTACGCTACAACATCAAATTATTCTCTCAAGTAAAAGAAAGAAAAAGCATAAGAAATATTCACAAAAGAAAAAAAAACATCTGAAAATTATTTCAACAAAGAACCAATGAAAATGGGAAAACTTTAGTTAAAATTAACTACCAAAGCTTTATTACCAAAAAAATGTTAGCTAACATGATAAATCTGATGATACAAACTAACTGCATGCTAATAGCCAGCTAACCTTTAGCAATTAGGAATGAGCTAAGGCTAACTAACAACAACAAACATCTCACAGATGTTAGCTAGCCTGATAATAACCTTGATGATGCATACTAACTGCATGCTAATAGCTAGCTGACAGAGAATAGGAACTAGATATAGCTGACAAACAACACTATAATCCTAATCTGTGGGTCTCTACAGGTAATTTGTTGACTTCTATTGGTGGCATATTATGTCTAATGGATACCATTAAGAACTAATAATAGCAATGGTAATAGTTTTAATGATTAGCTGATGGTTTGTATTGGTATTTGTAGTATGCTGGAGGTAACAAAGGAAGTATTTATTGTTATTCACTACAGCAATTTACTACTAAAGAAGTCCTTAAAATATAGTGAAACCCGTTTAATTATTTTAAAAAATAGGCTCCAGGTTCCCCGTGACCCTGAAAAGGAGTAAGCGGTTGAAGATGGATGGATGGATATTTAGTTTTATGGTAGCTTTACTACAATAATCCCAATACACACATTGCAACACAAGCATAATAGAGTCACATGTTTAAAATTAACCAAAGCCCATGGGTTAGTTATAATCATAATAACATCACAAAACATACTGTAATCACAATTTTCCGCTCACTTGTTCCTGATAATTGAACTTATTTCCCATAAAACTTGAGCGTTTCCCACACATTACCACAAACATGTGCCAGGGTATACAAAAACAGCATGATAACATCACAAAACATATTGTAATCATGATTTACTGCTCACTAGTTCCCCATAGCGCACGGTGGCTTAGTGGTTAGCACGTTCGCCTCACACCTCCAGGGTCCAGGGTTCGAGCCTCGCCGGGGCATGTTCTCCCAGTGTGTCGGGGGTTTCCTCCGGGTACTCCGGTTTCCTCCCCCAGTCCAAAGACATGCATGTTAGGCTGATTGGCGTGTCTAAAGTGTCCGCTGTGTGAGTGTGTATGTGATTGTGCCCTGTGATGGACTGGCACCCTGTCCAGGGTGTACCCCGCCTTGTGCCTGATGCCTCCTGGGATAGGCTCCAGGTTCTCCGTGACCCTGAAAAGGAGTAAGTGGTTGAAGATGGATGGATGGATGGATGGATAGTTCCCCATAATTGAGCTTATTTCCCATAAAATGGGAAAGCCTAGTAAGCCTAGTGTCTATGTCTATGGATACCATTAAGGACAAATAATGCTAATGGATTTAACTGTTAGCTAATGGTTTGTAAGGGTATTTTTAGTGGAAACCATTAGAATTTCTGTGAAGGTTTATATTATTGGGTTTGTTTTGGGGGGGTTGTTGTATGTTTGTTAGTTGTTGTTTTTTTTTTTTTTTTGTCAGCAGAGAACTCCTGAAATTCCCTCAGAATTTTTATTTTTGAGACACAATCATTTAGGATCATGCCTGGACTTCACCAAAACAATAACACAAGACTGAGCGCATGTGACTGAACCTACTCTCAGATTCTCAGACCAAGAGGTGTGGGGCGAGACCACCACAGTATCTCACAGGAAAACCACTGTTTCCCATATGGCTTAATATTGTTACTGTAGCTCAACAAGGAACAAGTAATTGTGACCTTTAGTCTTACTCATACACACCGTGGGGTGGTGTTATGGCAGTAAATAAACGACAGACACTTTTTGGACTTTTTATAGTGTGTGGTGTTCTGTTTTATCAGGTGATCAAGAGCATGTGCCTTTATTTGCCCTCTTAATGCCCAGAGAAAGGCGCACAGATAGATAGATTTCTTGCCGTTATCATGCTGTTTTTGTATACCCTGGCACATGTTTGTGGTAAAGTGTGGGAAACGCTGGCTCAGCATTTTATGGGAAATAAGCTCAATTATGGGGAACAAGTGAGCAGTAAATTGTGATTACAATATGCTTTGTGATGCCATTATGACTATAACTAAGCCATGGGCTTTGGTTAGTTTTAAACATGTTATCTCATGTATTATGCTTGGGTTGCAATGTGTGTATCGGGATTATTGTAGTAAAGCTACCATAAAACTAAATATCATTTTTTTAAATAATTAAACGGGTTTCACTATATTTTAAGGACTTCTTTAGTAGTAAATTGCTGTAGTGAATAACAATAAATACTTCCTTTGTTACCTCCAGCATACTACAAATGCCAATAAAAACCATCAGCTAATCATTAAAACTATTACCATTGCTATTATTGGTCCTTAATGGTATCCACTAGACATAATATGCCACCAATAGAAGGTAACAAATTACGTGTAGAGACCCACATGGACCATTACAGTTTAAAACCAATACAATTCCCATTATAATCATTAAACTTTAAAACCATGACAGATTCTATGAGGGTTTCTATTGTTTGTTTGGGGGTCTTTCAGCAGGGAATGTTATTCACTTCACCATTGTGACACCACCTGTGGCTTTAAATACAGTTTAATTGTTTTTTTTTTTCTCTAACTTTGTTTATTTATTCTTGAGAATGAGCAAAGTATTTTAAGGTCCTTTTTAAACATGTTGATTCTTATGCTAACCTTTGATAAGACTAAAAGACAGGATGCTATATTACAGCTACTAAAACTAAAACTGAAACTGTATAACAAAGAAAAAATGTGTTACTAATTTTATCTTATGGTGTATGGAAAGTGACTTGTCTTTGAAGGCAAAGTGCAAACTTTGATCTCTCTCTCTCTCTCTCTCTCTCTCTCTCTCTCTCTCTCTCTCTCTCTGCTTTTCTTGTTGGATTATAGAACATGAGAGACACCAATAGGTCACCTTGTTAACACAGGCCTAGATTTAAAATGTAGTTTTGGCCAATGCTTTACACGTAGTCATAAAATAGTGACTAGACACCTCAACAATAGTGACTAGCCTGGACCACCTACTAACATTTCCAAGTAACATTGTACAGCTGAGAAGAAAAGTACAAATCCACAAAGTGTAAAGAAATTCCATCACCTATTGGAGTTGTGAAATCTACAATGAGGAAGCAATATAGGTTATTACCAATAGAGGGCAGTGCCCTCTCATAAAATCTTTCCAGTGCAACGTAAATAAACACAAGGCTTCAACAGCAAATTTCCTATGTAATTGTTATACAATTTTGTATCTTCTAATATGAATTTCCCTTTTGCATGGCTCTATCAGATTGTGTGTGTGTGTGTGTGTGTGTGTGTGTACAGTGGTGTGAAAAAGTGTTTGCCCCCTTCCTCATTTCCTGTTCCTTTGCCATGTTTGTCACACTTACACTTAAGTGTTTCGGAACATCAAACCAATTTAAACAATAGTCAAGGACAACACAAGTAAACACAAAATGCAATTTGTAAATGAAGGTGTTTATTATTAAAGGTGAAAAAAAATCCAAACCATCATGGCCCTGTGTGAAAAAGTGATTGCCCCCCTTACTATAACTGTGGTTGTCCACACCTGAGTTCAATTTCTCTAGCCACACCCAGGCCTGATTATTGCCACACCTGTTCACAATCAAGGCATCACTTAAATAGGAGCTGCTTGACAGTAAGGTCCACCAGAAGATCCTTAAAAGCTACACATCATGCCGAGACCCAAAGAAATTCAGGAACAATTGAGAAAGAAAGTAATTGAGATCTATCAGTCTGGAAAGGGTTATAAAGCCATTTCCAAAGCTTTGGGAATCCAGCGAACCACAGTGAGAGCCATTATCCACAAATGGCGAAGACATGGAACAGTGGTGAACCTTCCCAGGAGTGGCCGGCCGCCCAAAATTACCCCAAGAGCGCAGCGACGAC
>JAFFST010053758.1:436749-457875 GCA_022414735.1 Noturus placidus | reverse complement strand
ATATATATATATATATATATATATATATATATATATATATATATATATATATTTATGTGTGTGTGTGTCTTGTATGTTTACTTTTTAAAAGCTTTTTGTTCATGAAGTTCCCAAGAATTAAAACAAGCTTAACATAAGTTAAAATGTAGATTCGAAACCTTTTGCATCATACTAAAAGCACTTGGGAGGGTTGGTTTCCGCTCTAGTTTATTAAAGTAAAACAAACTCCTTAGGGTTAGGGTTCTGATCAAGTCTTTAAACATTCATGTAATGCGCATGTGTCATTGACAAGATGATAATTAAAATGACTCATCATATATACATTTGTTTTATGAGAACAGTAAAGACACACACACATGGTCACCTCTCATGGCTGAGGATTCATGTAGTTGTGCGTGTGTGTGAGATATAAGACCTGGTTGGTGTAGCGGATGCATTCGATAGAGAAAATAAGCTGACCAAATAAAGCTCAAATTATTTTTACTCTAGTTAAGTATCTTCACCAGGTAATTTTCACCTGGACTGAACACACGGGTTAAAACAATCCGGTGTAAAAGGCCACTTAATGGCTCTTGTAATAACTAGAATGACAGACTGACAGTGCCGATGGTGATGTTCTTACTTTTGCATTGTTAAATGAAATAAAAAGTGAATCATGCATCGCTTGTTAAACTATTCTGACCACTGGTGCTGGATCTTTAAGGTCTATGGCACTGTCTAGGATGCCAATGATTTTCATAAGCCTCAAATAGAAGGGCTGAAAAACGAGCGCGAGATACATTTCTACCATGTAATCATGGATAAACTTGTTCATTTAGCTCATGTATTTTGATCAGAATTTCCGTTCTCGCACCTGTGTGAACTTGTGGTTACGGTGAAAGTGGAACATGTGTGCGGCTCAAGCTGAGGTTTGAGCCGGTTAAAGCTGCCCGCTAACCTTTTTCTTTTTTATTTTTCAGTGCAAAACGGAGCTGTTGCCCAAAAGGAGACTTTAAATGATGATGAGTTCGAGCCTTATCTGAACGCTCAGCCCAGACAGGTAGGTCCTGTTACAGATCCACACAATAGAGGGAGCCTGGAGATATAAATGGTGGCTCAACGATTGTACCTCCTTGTTCGTTGCCTATTATCCTCCTTAATTGCATCCTGGTCACATGCCTTTGTTTCCTGCATAGAATATGCTGTAACTGCATTGTTCACTGTTTCATTGGAAATTAACAATTCAGAGTATGTGCACTTGGCATACTTTTTTTTTTTTTTTTTTTTTTTTTGTGTTTTTTTTTTTTATTGTATAGCAGTTTACAAGAGATTATCATCTGTTTAGAAACAAAGATCAGAAATAGAAGGATCTCAGGGTTCCCCTGTAGTCATTTTCTGCCTCTTTCTTCCTTATTTTGTGAACATGTACACAGAACCATTAATGGTTTCACCCGTTCTGTTTGCCAAATGTTGCTTATAAATCTTCAATCTCAAATACGAAATCTGCTAAATACTAAAATTTATTTGTACCATAAGATGGATATGATATGGCATCAACATTGAATTCTTGTGAATGTACAACACTATGACATGTGACATGCGGTTAATGATCACCAGAAACTGGAGTCAGTTTTGAAGTGTGTGACTGAGCACGTTCAGATTTAGTCAAAACTGAGGTCAGGCCGCAAAATTTCTAGTCGTGAAAAGGAACGTGGACTCTCCTCTGCCTGTGATGCAGGCTAAAGTATTCCTTCAAGGATATTAATGAGTCACGTGAGGACTTAATTTTTGCTTTTTTCAAGTTTAAACCTAGCTCTTTTATGTCTTGTGCATTTTAGTGTTTCCCAATTTTTGTTTACTCAAAAACATTAATTAGCTGAATAACAACGAAATATGCATGACCCACTTGGTCAGAGAATTTCATTATATCTACCACTTAATCATTAGTCTTTTAAGCTATATGTTTTTATTGATTTGTTTATTAACGGATTGTTTCTTCATCTTTGCAGAGCAATGCATATACGGCTATGTCCGACTCCTATATGCCTAGCTACTATAGCCCCTCCATAGGATTCACCTACTCGCTTAATGAAGCGGCTTGGTCCACAGGTGGTGATCCTCCCATGCCCTACCTGGCCTCTTATGGACAGCTTAGCAATGGGGAGCACCACTATCTCCCGGACGCAATGTTTGGACAGTCAGGAACACTTGGGAGCAACCCTTTCCTGGGTCAGCATGGTTTCAACTTTTTCCCCAGCGGGATCGACTTCTCTGCCTGGGGGAGCAGCAGCTCTCAAGGACAGTCCACACAGAGTTATGCCTACGCACCCAGCTCACTCGGGGGTGCTGTGATCGATGGACAGTCTCCATTCACCGCCAATGAGCCTCTTAACAAGGCTGTAGGGATGAACAGTTTGGACCAGGGTATGGCGGGGCTTAAGATTGGGGCAGGAGACATGACGCCTAAAGTTGTTGGTTCTGGACTGCCTGGAGGACCTTTGAATCAGGTATCGGCAGCTCCCAGCATGCCTGCACCTTCCATTGCACCTGCCAAAGTGACATCCTGGGCAGATATCGCCAGCAAGCCTGCCAAACCCCAGCCTAAGATCAAGACTAAAGGCACCTTGGGGGGCACAAACCTTCCCCCTCCACCAATCAAACACAACATGGATATTGGAACATGGGATAACAAAGGGGCGGTGCCGAAAGCAGCAACACCCCAACAGTCAGCACTGCCCACCAATGGACAACCACCAAATCAGGCCTCTCCTCAGCCAGCTGCACCTGCCGGAGGGGTTCCGCAGCTTCCTCTCACCAACGGACAGCTTGCACCCCCTACTGTTCCATTAGGTCAGCATCCCCAGGCTCCTAATGGTCAGCCAGGAATGGCTCCACCCCAACTTCAAGGCCCACCCCCTCCGCAACAACCTTCTCAACAGACCCGCTGGGTCCCTCCTCGTAATCGTGCCAATGGCTTTGGAGATGCAGCAGGCGGGGCCAGTCAGTCCCCTCCCAGTGCAGGAATAGGTGGTGTCAGTGTGCCACCAGAGCCGCACCCGGTTCTCGAGAAACTGCGTCTCCTCTACAATTACAATCCGAAGGACTTTGACTGGAACCCCAAGCAGGGACGTGTGTTTATTATAAAGAGCTACTCCGAGGACGACATCCACCGCTCAATCAAGTACAACGTGTGGTGCAGCACGGAGCATGGCAACAAGCGGCTGGACGCTGCATACCGTTCTCTGGGCGGAAAGGGCCCCCTGTACCTGCTTTTCAGCGTCAACGGTAGCGGCCATTTCTGTGGTGTGGCCGAAATGCGCTCACCCGTGGACTACAACACGTGCGCCGGCGTGTGGTCGCAGGATAAGTGGAAGGGTCGGTTCGATGTCCGCTGGATCTTTGTCAAGGACGTGCCCAACAGCCAGCTGCGTCACATCCGCCTCGAGAATAACGAGAACAAGCCAGTGACCAACTCGCGCGACACGCAAGAGGTCCCGCTCGACAAGGCGCGGCAGGTGCTCAAGATCATCGCGGGCTACAAGCACACCACCTCTATCTTTGACGACTTCTCGCACTATGAGAAGCGCCAAGAGGAGGAGGAGAGTGTTAAAAAGGTAATCTTTCCCCCTAGCAGAAGTGAGCAAAGTTGTCTAGACTGCTGTTGTTCCTGTATAAATAACTCATGGTGTGGGAGTTTGCAGAAGTGTTGACCAACACTGTCATTTTACCACTGCTCTCTATTTATCAGCTGGTACCAGAGACGACAGGTTTGAGACCAATCACTAAATTATATTGCTTTCACTAGAGGTAGATAGAAGGTGTAAAATTTTATCAGTGGTGTTCTGTTTGGGATATTTGATGCTATGCATGCAACTGAACAACAGCAGAGTTAAAGCACAAGAAAAGAAGTTTTGAATATTCCCACTCTATTTGAATGTGTATTTTGGTTAGCATCTCATTTGGCAGTACATGATTTTTAAAGATCTGAAACGCATGTGAGCTGAGCTAGTCAAATCACATGTATTTCTATAGCACAAGTGCCAGTCAAAGAAGTGTTATACAGTAACAGTGAAATAAAAATGAATAAAATAGTAAATATTAAGACACCGCCACACATGAATGGAGGGGAAAACAGAAAGTCTGACTCATTCTTTTTGTTTTACATCTACATATTTGTTGTTTGCTGTTCTGTTTACTGAGTAAGGTGTTTGACTCGAGTACTTTGAAATCAATATGAATTTGTTGCAATTAGGGCTACAACTAACGCGTATTTTATTAATGTTTTCGTATTCTGCCCGATGTTGTCCTTCAAACATTGAGCAAATTGAAGGCTATGAAAAGGGCGTTAAATGTATATATGTGGGCTATGCTATATAGCAGCGGTCCCCAATCTTTTTTGCGCTACGGACCGATTTAATATCGGACACTATTTTCACGGACCAGCCTTTAAGGTGTGGCGGATAAATACAACAAAATAACATGATACGACCGGCATAAAAACTGGGGTATTTTTTAAAAATATAATAAAATGTGAATCCAATGTGTAATCGCAACTTTATTAGCAGCGTCCTCGTAACATCACGCCATTATTTTTTGCACGTGACCAAGACAAGCGTCTTGACATGAGTCAGGAGTGAGTCGTAGACGGATATAACGGAGAGAATCCGGTCATTTTTCAAAATAAATAATCATTCAGACTCGGATATTAAATAATGTAAGTTATTTATTCTTTCTGTGCGGCCCAGGGGTTGGGGACCCCTGCTATTAGGGATGCACCGATAGCGGTACTCGGGACTCTGCCCAATACTGTGCTCATGTACTCGTAAAACGACCCCAATACCCAGCACCGATACCACTTTGACCACGTGACATAGTGTAACGACACACAGAGATGGGCAGGAAGTAAGCAAAGAAACCAACAAACAAGAAATGCGGTCTAGGTTGAACAGGACTAGCTGGATCAAACATGAGATTATGGTCTAGGCATTACTCGGGAACAGAGCAGGGACATGAGACCGCTAGCATGCTACACGCATTAGCTACTGCACTAACACACAGAGCTATACCTTATACACATTAAACACTACGGACGTTACTTAACGATGCAACCGATATTACTGCGCGAAGTGCACAGCCAAACGAAAGGTTTAGACAACGTAATTACACTAAACATAAACACCTGGTAAAATTAAGCTACACCCTCACACATCCAGCCCATGTCCAAACAGGGAGAGAACAAAACCAAAACAATTGTCACGTGACTTCAGCTTTACCACTGATTTGGACTAGCAGTGTCAGCCCAATGTCTCTTAAGTTTAACAGCACAGTGGATTGATGAGGATTTTACTCCCCAGAGAGTCGTTTCACAAGCAACGCAGTTTAAGGGTTCACACCCTGGCCAAGTCATAGCAGGTGCGTTTGATGACCTGCTTCAGTGAGGCCTTCCGAAAAGTGTGATGTACTCGTATCGTTACTCTGTATTGGCGAGTACACAAATATAAGCACTTGTACTTGGTCTGAAAAAAAGTGGTATCGGTGCATCCCTACCTGCTATACAATGTGCAAATGATTTTTGTTTTTAATATTAACAATATATTTTGGGGGAAGAAACAAATTGTCCAAAAAGCAGAAGTTATATCATTATATTCAAAACACTATAAAAGAAAAACAGAAGCACAAACTAAGTCTTACCTGGTAAGAGGTTAAAAAGCACTCGTCTCTGTCACAGGATCTGACGCGACAAGCCACGTTAATGCACTGATTAGTTTGTTTGAAGCGCTTAATATAAAACATTCTCATGGTTTGGACGATGTGAATCGTGCACTTTCCCCTCAGCAGCTCACTCTGTGACCTCCGCTGTTTTCCAGATGTGTTTTATTCATAGAAGTGTTTTTCACTGTTGTGAAGTGACATCACTGACTGGGGGGTTATCCACAGTTACATCACAGACCCAACTAATCCATTATCACATTTGATGTTGATTATTTTAATTACCGATTATTACCAATATTATCGTTACAGCAACAACTTTTGCAATTGTAGAATCTTGGGATAAGAAGTCATAACTGTACAAAAATGTGTGTTTCAAATGTCAAGAGTAAAACAAAAGACTTTGATGTTTTTGGGGTTTTGCATTTCAAAAAATACGACAGGAGGATTTCATGATGTAAAAAGATTATAGCAGTGTGAAACTCTAAAGAGGAGCTTAGTACGATGGAAAGATTAGTCTTGTTTGAGGTGTATTATACACCTCACGCTAGCCCTGATTAGATGACTTTTTTTTTGTTTTGTTTTTTAGGACATTTCCCTCAATTTTCTGGTCTTGTAGAATTTTTATAGTATTTATAGGGCTAATAACATTTAAGACAAGTAGTATATTAAATGGTGTCCTTTTGTACATTAGTTATTTGAAGGCAATAAATGCATGCGGCATCACGGCATATCAGTCAGTCATAGTGAAAACAATTCACCTTTTGTGTCCCTTGTGAATGTCATTTTGAAGTGCTCATTTGAACTGCCAGCATTCCGAGTATTTCAGCACCGCTGCATTTTAGTGCTAAACGTGTCTGATTGGGAGGCAGGTGAAAAGCTGCAGTTTACGTCAGCTAGTGGAACGCCTTCCCAGAAGAGTGGAGGTTATAATAACAACAAAGGGTGACTAAATCTGGAATGCGATGTTCAAGAAGCACATATGAGTGTGATTGATCGGGTGTCCACAAACTTTTGGCCATATAGTGTACCTACAAGCATCCTATCTGCATGCTCCTGCTAAACTGGGTGTACATGAGCCACACAAATCGGTTGAAAGAGGTGGCATCAGTGCCTTTAATATGAGACGGAAATTATGGTCACTATTCTCCTGTGTGTAGTAGTTGTAGTAATAATTTGCAAGGTAACAATGGGCTAGATACTAGTTCTGTAGAAATGCATTCGGCAGTTGTCAGTATTTGGTTACTCAGTCTGCGTTGCCCCTATTGTTAATATATAGGCTTTAATGCTTCAGTTTAGATGCATGCCTAAACACGTCTTGGTATTAGAGCCAGAATCACAGGAATTTAACTCATTTCCATGGATGTGCTTGGGCCCTGATGCAGGGAGCCACCCTGTAAATATGAATTTGTCTTTCGAAGCTGAATTTGTCTTTTGGCCCCGAGAGCCAAATGCTAATGAACCTTGGAAGGCTGAGTATTTACAGTGCCTTCCACTGATATTTGCACCCTTGGTAAATGTGAGGAAAGAAAACTGTGAAAAATTATTTATTGCTTAACCTTTTGATGTTTTGTTCAACATATTCACAGAAATACTCTGCACACATGGATATCAAACAATTGCAAACAATACAGGTTTATATATATATATATATATATATATATATATGTGTGTATATGTGTGAGATATATTAGTGTATATGTATGTGTGAGATATATTTATTCATAACATTTTATAGCAATGGGTAAGACCAAGGCCCATAGCTGTGATGTGTGACACACGGTTGCTGAGCTTCACAAAATGGGATGGGGCTGTAAGAATATAGCAGAAGCATTGAAAATGCCTGTTTCCAAAATCCAGGCAATCATTAAAAAGTTCCAGTCAACTGGAAATGTTATGAAGCAACCTGGAAGAGGACGTGTGTCTATATTGTCTCAGAGCACTGTGAAGAGGCCGGTTCGAGAGGCCAAAAAAATATCCAAGGATCACAACTGGAATATTGCAGAAGTTAGTGGCGTCTTGGGATCAGAAATTCTTTAAAACTACAATCCGAAGTCACCTACATCACCACAAGTTGTTTGGAAGGGTTTCAAGATAAAAGCCTCTACTCTCATCCAAAAACAAACTCGAGCATCTTCAGTGTGTCAGACTTTACTGGAACTTCACATGGGATCGGGTTCTATGGTCAGAGGAAACCAAAATAGAGCTTTTTGCCAATAAACACCAGAGGTGGTTTTGGTGCTTACAGAGAGGAAGCCATATGGAAAAGTAGCTCATGCTCACAGTTAAATATGGAGATGGATCTTTAATGTTTTGAGACTGTTTCTCTGTTGGATTACCTGGACATCTTGTTAAGATACATGGCATCATGGACTCTATGAAATATCAACAGATATTAAATGAAAACCTGACTGCCTCTGACAAAGATTCAAATGGGCCGTGGTTGGCTCTTCCAGCTGGACAATGATCCAAAACATCAAAATCAACACAGAAATGGTTTACTGGCCACAAAATCAAGGTGCTGACCTGAATCCCATAGAAAACCTGTGTTGTGAACTGAAGAGTCCACCAACGTGGACCTTGAAATTTGAAGGATCTGGAAAGATTCCGTATGGAGGTGTGGGCTCAGATACCTTGCCATGTATTCTCCAAACTCATCAGGTATTACAGTAGAATTCTGAGCTGTTAGAGGAGAATTCTGAGACTCTGTGCTGTTATCTTTGCAAAGGAAGGAAGCACTAAATATTGACCAAAAGGGTGGCAATATTTGTTGCACACCTATATTGAACAAATTTGTTTGTTTGTTTTGCAGTTGTTTGCCCATGAGAGCAGAGTATTTTTCTGTTGTTTGTTTGTTTTTAATCGAAAGGTTAAACAATAGACATTTTTTCTCAGCCTTCTTTGCTCATATTAACCAAAGGGTGGAAATATTAGTGGAGGTCACTGTTCGTTGTCCAACAAAGGAGTTAGAAATATCAGCCAGGAACATGAGTGTGTTTTCCCATTGTCTGTTCAAATAAAAATGGCGTGGACATGATGGAAAGGAGAAGGAAGACCATGTAAAATCATAGTCTAATGGAAATTATTTATTTGGTGGAACATAATCCACCCGCACATGTGACATGTGATTTGTGATTCAGGGCTTTTGAATTTGAGGGTTTGAATGCTCATGACTCTTCTCGTTCCATCTTAAACTTAAGTGTGAGGCCTATAACATCGATTCCATAAGAACTTGATCCTCTAGCCTTAGTATGACTAGTTACTGAAGAAGTCTTAAAAGAAACAAAACTTTTCTTTTGCTGTAGGGAATGTGTTTAAAAGGCAGAGTTGCTATGAACCAACGTTAATAAACATGTTTAGGAGAGAATGTACAAAACATTTTCAGAGTGATTTTATTCTCACGTTTATTGGCCAGCCACTGTGGGAGTCCATCCCTCCAGGATTTTTTTCAGATTGTTAAAATTAATGCAAAATCAAGCAAACTCCTCAATATTCAGAGGAGCTTGCAAGTTTTCAAAATAACGACAGATTTTCCGCAGATTTGGGACAAGACTCAATTGACGTCATCACAACACACGGTCAGCCATAGCCCTTATCAATGCACGCGTGTCAAACATGTGTACAGCTAAAAGAGAGGTCTCCATTTACCAACAAACCTCACTGCAAAACAACTTTGTGTGATTGCGACTTTACCAAGTAGTTTTCAGCAACAAAAAGCGGAGCAGTTTGTACATTTTGAAAAAGTCGGGCTTTTTTTCGGCCGCAACAATCGGTACGTTTACATGGACCACGATAATCCAATATTAACCTGATTTAAGACGATACCTGAGATTAAGAAACTAGCATGTGAACATCGATTATTGATTATTTTAATGTGACTAGTGTCATACAAGAAGTAAACGCAAATGTAATTAAGACGTGGAGTATTTCTGTTTTAGTCGCATTATGGAAGTGCATTACAGACATGTAAACTCCTTAATCACACAACGTCGGGTGGGAGTTTTTACCACATTGAGACAGGACACTACACACGGCAGTGCTCAACTGTTTTACGGCAAATGAAAACTTTCAAACATGGTTGCCGAGGGAGACGCATGTGCCGTGTGTGTACTGTTACAGCATGACTTCATAAGTATAGTGTTTTGTGTGTTAACACCTTTTGAACACCAATATTTTATCATGAACCTTCAGAATTATGTTGCAAACTTATTACACAAATTAATTGCACTATTACTTTGTGACCGTGTAGTTTGTGTTACAAGCTTTGAGTCACTGCACACGAAAAACAGTTCAATTATAATCCCTGAATGAAACCGTGTTTAGCCAGATACCCAGATGTTGTGTGCTAGTTATGTTGTCTTGCTTGATTAATCTCTAAACAAAATACAACTGCAGATTAGTGTTGGTCTATTTAAATGCAGAATAAAAACTTGAAGACTGAACCATTTGCCATGGGCCAATATCTGTATTATATAGTATATTGCCCAGCTCTGCCTCTCATACTGCCTCTACATTCAGTTCAAAGATGTGTTTATAATGAAAATGCTGGACATGGTGTACAGTTGCAATCAAAATTATTCAACCCCCCATTGGTTTGCCAAAATGTATCGACTTTCAGCTGTTTGAAATGAACAAATCAAACAAAAGCAATTGTAATAGTTCAATACAGCAAATGCTTCAAGTAATCTCCCAAATTCAACTGAAAATGCAACTCCATTCTCAAAATTATTCAACCCCTTCATGGCAAGCATCTTTAGTATTTAGTTGAGCATCCTTTTGCTGTTATGACCTGCTGCAAACGAAATGCATAGCCAGACACCAGCTTCTGGCAGCGTTCCTGAGGAATCTTGGCCCATTCCTTATGAGCAGTGGCTTCCAGTTCAGTAATATTCTTGTTTGCAAGTTGCAACCGCCTTCTTTAAATCCCACTAGAAAGATTCTACAGGGCCATCACAGTCACCTGCCTTGAACCCCATAGAAAATCTCAAGACTTCTTCTGCAACCAAGCCTTGGTGGAATTTGAGGTATGCTTGGGATCATTGTCCTGTTGGAAGCTCCAATGATGCCCAAGGTTCAGCTTCCTCACAGACTGTGTGACGTTTTAACCTAGGATTTCCTGATACTTCAATGAATCCATCTTGCCTCCCACATGCCTCAGGTTTCCAGCGCCGGGTGTAAAGCAGCCCCGGACCATCGCCGAGCCACCATCGTGCTTGACTGTGGACAGTGTTCTTTCTTCATTCTTCTTCCTCCAGACATACCGCTGATCCATCGTTCTGAAAAGTTCCAGTTTAATTTCATCAGTCTACAGAACAGAATCTCAAAACTTCTGTGGCTTATTTATGACTTTAAGCAACTTTTCATGTGCTTTTGGGTCAATAGTGGTGTACGGTTTAGAGTTCTGTCATGGAAATCTTCTGTGTTTAGTATGCGCCTTACTGTACTCACTGAAACCTCAGTGCCTGTCTTTTGCAGTCACTCGAGGGTTTTTCACAACCTGCCTTCTCAGAAATTTGGTTGCGGCTGTTAATAGCTTCCCTTTTCTTCCACGCCCAGGTATTTAATTAAGTTTCTGCCCCTAGCTAGTTCAGGTATTTCATGTGTTCCAGCTCAAGTACACCTGCTGCAACTAATGAAGCTCTTGATTAATTGCATCAGGTGTGTTTGAGAGAACACCTGTTTTGCATATTTGTGCAGTTGTGAGGAATTCTATTAAGGGGGGTTGAATAATTGAGACTGGAGAAGTTATCAGTTGCATTTTCAGTTGAATTTGGGGAAACCACTTGAAGCATTTGTTGTGTTGAACTATTTCATTGGATTTTGTTTGATCATTGCAAACAGCTGAGAGTCTGGCCATTTTGACAGTGATCCTGATTTGCAATGGGGCAATTGTATCTCTTTATAGCCAGTCTTCTTGTATTGCATTATCAGTTGCTGATGGTAGATTGTGGGGTTTTTTTTCATGGTTGAATATATAAAGTTTACAGCTAAAATTTTTTTTTTACTTGTGCAGGTGGAGGTCCAGGGGAACGACCCATATTCGAGTAATCCCAGCCGGAGTCACTACAGACTGCAGGTAAGGCACACCGTGGACAAAGGAGTGTTCACTTTGGTTGCTTGTCGGACTGCCTGATGATGAATAAAATGATAATCATAATAATTTGTGCAACACTGAATTCTCAATTATTCACCAAATTTACGGAAAAAAAATACAGCATTTCAGTGTTTTGCATAATATAAGACTATATTTGATCAAATTCTTCAAAGCGATCCTTTGAAGGACACGAAATACAGCATGCCCTTATCCAGAGCAACGTATAGAAGTGCTTTGTAGTGTCTAACATGATGAGTTTTTCATACATGCATGTATTGCAAGAAATATGACTCTAAAGAACACCATAGAGCTAAAGGTCTGTTCTAAGTTAGTACCGCATGAAAAGACACGCTAAATAGAAACAATATTAATCTAGACTCACATGAACGGTGAACCCGTAATTGAATGCGTCGGAGTCCGCTAAGCTCAACAATATTAAAATCCATTATGTTAAATTATCCAGCTGGTCGACAGTCACAATTTAGCCAGCGCCAGCACGTCCCTGTTAAACGAATTAAAGTCCGGTAAATAAGCTTATATGTTGAAGCCAGGAAGCACTAAAATATACAGTGTATAAACCACCCAGTTGCATAAGCACAGTTCATCTAAATGATTACATGTTTCGAATTTGCTTAATTACAGCTGAATCTCATGATAGTACATTTTGCACCTTAAATTAGCTAAGAAGAATCGGAGACGTTTAGAACGTCTGGCTCGACCTGATTCTAGTTTGAACCAGCAGGGAGTAGGCGGCCAGAGAAATATAAATAGCACAAACTGTAAAAATGTTGATGATGAATTCATTTCAAGCTGTAAAGCTGAAATTGTACATGAGGCTTTAGGGTTTGCAGAACTGTAATTTCTAGAAGTTAGATTCAGACTTCAGTGGAAACAGCTTTATAAAATGCAGATGACAAAAACAAACAAACCTGGAGCTGTAGTAGTAATACTCTGCCCTGTGGCTGGTGCGTTAAAATAGATTTGATATCAGCCAATGGTTGTGTTGCAGTCGTGAGTCATGGGTATACTATGGCTGAATACAATCTACATAATGTATTTCATGGACATGGTGGTATTCGTTTTTATAAATATTTGCAGCTGTAAATATTATCCGAAGCAATAAAATAAAACGTCGTGTGATTTATATTTATTTTTTGGCTTTTCACTATAGTCTAATATTTGCAAATAATTGAGCTTGTTTTTTTTTTTTTGTTTTATTATTGTTTATATTATTGTTGTTGTTTGGTTTTTGTTGTATTTTTAACAGCCAACTAACCAAAACACAGGCTTAAAAAACAAAACAATAATAAATGTTTGCAGTGAGTGTATATGTATAAGGCATCAGCTACACCAGTCTTTACAAAGCCCTGTATTTGTTATGAAGATTTATTTTCTTTGATTTCTGATTTCTCTCACTTTCACTTGTCCCTAGGATCGTCAAGGACGTGTCAAGTAAAAGCCACTTGTTTTCGGGGAAAAAGACTGACATGGTCCTGCTCTCCCCAACCATACATCCAGATGTTTTCGCTGATTATTCTGGGGAAAGACTTAACCAAGCAAGAAAAAAATGAATGAAAAAAAAAAAACCCTAAATGAAGACTCTCTTGATTTCTGTTGACTTAAAAGACTTACTTTGAACTTGTAGTAAAGGAAAAAAACGATTATTCATAGGACTACAATTTAATTCTGTAGGATGCTTAGGTGATCATTTTCGCTCCTTTTTTTTTTTTTTTTTTTTTGGTCCCTTTTTTTTGTTTGTTTTTTTGTTTCCGCTGCCTCCTTTTTTTCCCCTTTCCATTTTTTTTTTTTTTTTTTTTTTTAACTGTTTTGTTTTTACAGTCCAAGAGCAAGGCTTTTTCTGCCTCATCACTAAAGTCTATAGTGGATTTTTTTTATTTAGTATTGGATTCTAAGGCCCTGGCTCAACAGGCAGTCTTGTTTCATTTCTTTGTTTATCCCTCCTCATTTCTTTTTTATTTTTTATTGGGAATGATCTCATCAGGATGCACAGTGGGAGTGGCCTTTTCAGTGGCTGTTGCATTGTGAATAATTCTGCAGTAGCCTGTGCGAAATGTCATTGCCTTTCTCAAAAAGGAACGATGTCCTTATTTCTCTCTTATAAGAGTGAAAACTTATCATAACGAATATTCTGGACTTTTTTTGTTTTAGGCCTGGTGGTAAGAGCGGGGTTTGGTCAGGACAGTTTAATTAAGCAAACACCAAGAAATGTTAAGTTTGTCATTTGTATGATTTTTTTATTTAATTTTTTTTTATTGGTGTGCAAAAATGGGGGCTTTTTGTTTAAAAGTCTTTTCTGATTTTGTTTTTCACCATTTTCCCTTGAAGTTAAAAATGTTGCTATGGGCTGCTCTCTTCCTGTCATCCATTTTTCTTTCTCTTCTCTGTTTCTTAAGTCAGCATCGAGGTGGGCTATGGACCCTCTCTTTCTATTACTCAGTTCATGAAAATAAATGTGGTATACTCAGCACATGTTGCATTCTCCCCTTGTTTGACTACATTCATCACTTTTCCCACACTAACCCATGTCCCTAATCGCCTGGTTCCACCAACCCCTCCTCCCTTCACCCTTGATCCCTTCAGTAGCCGCCTGCGTACTCCACCCACCATTCCTGTAGTATGTTAATGTTCGTGCATTTAAAAGGGGTCCTGCAAAACTTCTGGCACTGATCAGAATAATAAAAAGCTGCTGAAAAGATGTAGTGTGTTTCAGTTTTGTTTGGATGCAGTTGTGCATATAGCCAAAACAAAAAAAACCCACAAGATTTATCATGCAACATGAGCGGTGGTTGTGTGATGATACATATGATTGATTGTGCTGCAAAAGTGGCAAACTTCAAAGCCTGGTCATCGAAGTTGTTGTAAATTCAACAGTTACTGGATAACTGAGTTACATATTGTGTGTTTTGATGTTTATTTTTATTGAATGAGTGAGTCTGACAGACATGAAAGATTTTTTTTTTGCAGGTTGTTGGTGTGAAACACTTCAGACTTCTCAAGTGCTGGTTCTGCTGACAGCTGAGATGAGGATATGCTGGTGAACAGATGACAAATGATGTATGATCTAATGTTTCACATCGACGTGTGTGCGCGCGCAGGCGTTTAACCAGAGCAGACACACTCAGTAATTAGGTAGTTCCAGTTTATGACTACTCTGAGTCACTGCCTTTTGTGTGTGTGTGTATGTAGAACTTTTAACAATACACCTTGTCACAAAGCAGCTGCACAGAAATCCAGATGTAGATTTAAATTGCTAATATGCAAGCCGATAGGTGACATTGAAAGGAGGAAATTTTGAGAGGAATCCGAGTCGAAAGGGATCCCATCCTCTCCTGTGTGATTCTGTATAGTGTGATTTTATAAAGCATTATTCTTCCATGACTGTATACTATAACGTCCAGTTGTTCTTAATCTGTTGAAAGGAAAGTTTGAGTGTACTGTGAAGAGGAGCCCAGAGATCAGCACAGGACCGTCTTTGTCCTCAAAAGGGTGCTAATTGTCGTCTTGTGTATATTAGTAAGATTATATTGTACATCATTCCTCCTCGACAGCTGAATACTGTAAAGTTTGTTAGTACTGAATGTGTTGAAAGGATGTTCAGTGTGAGCATGTTGTAAATGAGTACCGTGATAAGCACAGGACTGGCTTTTGTAGTTACAGCAGAGGTTCTTTGGTGAAAAATATGTAATAATCACTCCAACAGTAGCTAACGGCTAAGAAAAACCATTCTGATCTTTACTTGTCTTACACAATGTGCACTCGCAGGAGATTGGTTAACTTGTTTTGTAGGTTTAAAAGTGCAAAGCTACCATGTTTAGTGTGCGTCACCTCGGGGGCAGCCAACATACAGGATGATCTGTGTCTGCTGTTTTTACTTTTTTTTTTTTTTTATAGTTCAGTGCAATGGTTCGAGAGAGTGAGTATTGGCAAATGGTTTTGGTGGATCAGCTGTACACCTTACAGTCAGACACAGAGTCTGAAGCAATGAATGTTAGTCCATATGTAAAAAAGAATATCATTTGAGCTTGAAGGTCGAAGTCATGAATGTAAATAGACGTCATGCCTTGTTTTCTGCGCTATGAGTTTTTCAATTTTGTTCTTTAAATCTACTTCGGTGAGTAAAATAAGTAATTTGTTGCAAGATAGCTTGATGGTGTTTGGTGGTTACAAGAAGGTTCTGGGACTTAAGTGTCCCTGAGGGTGGTGCAGAGGGTTGCCTCACAGTTTTAGGGTCTCCAAGCTCCAATTACTCTCTGCATGTTCCTCCTTAAGGTTCTCCAGTTTCATCCAGCCTCCCAAAGACATGCCAGGGGGTGAACTGTCTGTGCCGAATTTGGAGTAGGATGCCTGTAATCCTGACTATAATAAAGCTTTTAATGAAGATTAATTAAAACATCTGAATTTGCTTTGTTCATGTGTGTTCATAAATAACAAACTTTCTTCAAAATTCCAGGATTAATGAAGGCTTGCCAGAGCACAGCTTCCCAACCCTGATGCTGGAGTTCTCCCTGTTCTACACGGTTTCATGTTTTCCCTTCTCTAACATACCAATTTCATTGGAAATGGTGTAAATTAGCTGGATCAGGTGTCTTGGGAGCAGAGACTGCACTAAAATGTGAGGGGAAGCAGGTGCTCCAGGACCAGGGTTGGGGAAACTATGATTATACTAGACTAGTTTACTACGAACCAGCTATAATAACTTACCAACGACATAAAAGCACATTTATATAGTTAACGGGAAGTTATTTCTGACTGACCTCTTCAAAGCATGTTCTCACTACATCCAAGAAGCTAGGGGTCAGTATAGAGCTCTCTGAACAGGGTTATAATGAATGTTTAATTGCCGTCAGTGTGGAGTTTCACATGTTCTTCTTGAGTCTATTCTCAGGCTTCCTCCCACCGGCCTGTAACATACCAGTACTTTGATTAGCTAAGACAAATTACCCTTCCGTGTGAATGTGTGTATGCATTAGTGCCCTGCGTTGGAAATGATGTCCCTCCACACACCCACTGTTCCCAGGATAAGCTCTGGATCCACCATGACCCTGACCAGGATGAAGCGCTTGCTGAAAATGACTGACTCTTATTTGGTTGGTACTGTCTCTCAACACAAAGACAAAGAAAAGGTAATAAAGGCCATTGTGAAGCTGAAAAATCTTCCTATACTAGCAATATATCTAATGTCATGTTTCAGACTAGCTTTTGGAACATTAAGTAATGAACTGCACTTCAACCACTTGCTAGACCAGAGAACCAGACTTGTGAAAGACACCTTCACAACATCCTATGTGCATGTGGAGGATAATTGACTTAAAACATTAATCAAACCTCTAGACCATGTAGAAAAAAGCATTTTGCATGTCCTAGCCCACTATAACCTCACCTGCCCTTGAAATAATCATTTTTAATGATCTTAAAAATGAATGTTTTTGCGGTATTTTAATTTACAACACTTCAAAAATCCTAATTAAAATGATTATCAGATCTCTTTTGCAATTAATGTCTCCTTGAAAAAAAAAATGTGATTTCATTACAGAATGTGAAAAATGTACATTTTAGTCAATTTCCATGTCACCTGAACACGTTTACCCAGATGGCATATTTGGAATATTCTACAAGCGATATCTCTGCTGGAAAAAAAACCCCCAAACAAAAGAAACTATCAGAGAAATTCTAATGGTTTCCATTACAAATACTATTACAAACCATCAGCTAACCATTAATACCAATTACCATTGCTGGTCCTTAATGGTATCCACTAGACATAACATGCCTCCAATAGAAGGCAGCAAATTACCAGTAGAAACCCACAGGGACCATTAGTTTCCATTCAAACCAATAAAAGTCACATTATAAACATTAAACCCATTACAAAGTCTATGAGGGTTTCTTTTGTTCTGTTCTGTTTTGTTTTCTAAGCAGGGAATGTGCCAAAAGAAATTACGTCATTTCCTAAACATCATGGGCAGAGTACTTCTCACTTTAAACATACAACCTTGTTACCGAAATAATACACCGAAATGAAATGATACATTTTAAAAATACATTACAAGTATAGGGTTAGAATGTTGTTCATTTCCTCATGCCATTAGCATGGATGCTAGTTAACCACATTGTGTGTATTTGCTATATTTATGCTTTATAATACTTGAAAAATTGACTCTGTTACACATTTACAAACAAAGAAACCTGAGAGAGCGAAATTGGTAACTGAATGTGAAGGCCTAAATGTCACCCCAGTCATGGGCTCGCACAAGCACAAAACTAAAGACCGGTATGAAGTTTAAAATAATAATAATAAATTAATACATATATTTATTTTTAAGCAGTAAGTGCACTGGGTTTATAAGACTTTTAGCATGAACTTAATGTCATGTAGCTACTGAGAAGTTACAACTGAGCAGAGATGATTGATTAATTATGCGGAAAATGCTCGAATTTAAGTATATCCCCATTTCAACCAGCTGATGATAATGAAATATGTAAATATGTCTTAAGACAACGAGCGCGAGAAAAAAGGTGAACCCTTTTCTTTAAGGAAAACTGAGAGATTAGCCAGGAAATGGCGGCATGGTGCGGAAATACAAAGCACAGGCCAGTAGAGGGCAGCAGATCTCCTGCACATTTCCTGTGCAGTCTCTGAGCTCCTCTCACAGCAGCATTATTGTGTTTTATTTTGGCAGGAATTTGTGAATGTGCATTAAATGTGCGAATTTGATTTGTAAAAACCATGAGCATGATATAAGAGCAGTTGCTTATGTAGATGGGTCAGAACACATTATTAAATTATTTTATTTTTAAAATGTGCCACAAAGATGAATTTGTAATGTCAGTGTGAATTTTACGTTAGACATTTCATGTTTAAAGCTGTAATCCAGTCCACGATTCTGAATGACCAAAAAAAAAACTTTATTTCTCTCTTGATATTTACCTTTTCCCCCTGTACACACCTTTATCAATAAAGGTAAGATAAGTGGAATTCAATTTAATCATTTTAAACATGATCTGGCGAATGAACAGCCTTCAGACACAAAAAAAGAGATGTTATAAAGAGACAAAATACGTGTGTATGTATTTCTATATGCAAATATACTATTTATAACTAGTCTATAATGATGAGATTTTTATACTATCAAGATAAATGGAGATTTTTTAATCAATTTATTTCAAAGTATTCATGGAGATATATATATATATATAATATTGTGTGTGCATAAAAAATATGTATAACATATAAAAGTACACAATGTAAAGCATTATATATAATATGTACACACACACACACACACATATATATATATATATATATATATCCTGTGCTAAAGTACATTTCAGTACAAATTATGTTATAGATCTAAATATTAATTTTTCCAGCAAAATATTTTGTTACAGAAAATGTTGAAATGTTTCAAGGTCAATAATTAAAGCAGCATATTACAGAGCAGAACATTTTTAGACAGAAAAACATAATGAAGGCTGATGGGTTTTGCAAACAAAACAATAGTAATTTAAAAAAATGTAAAAAGCAAGTGTGACAGTCGGAGTCTCAAGATGAACTGTGGCAAATTCTCCAAGAAGCCCAGTAAAGTTTATCAGCTAATTTATAAAACTGCACAAATTTCACGTGAGACTAATTATGTTTTTTAAAACAAAGGATTATTGCACCAGATGTTGACTTAGTTCATTTTTTTACTGTTTACTGCAGATTGTAGTATTTTTTTTATAGTAGAAACATTTGATTTCATTATTTTTTACAGCATTTCTTTGCATGTGTCTAAGACGGGACTGTGTATATACTGTATACATTTATGCGTGTGTTTCTGCGTTCCGCATAGGGTTATCTACTATTCAGCATGTCTGTTTGTTTATTTGTATAAGCTTATTTGTAGTAATATTCTTGCATGGTTTAGAGTTTTATCTCTAATCAAACATGGACAATAAATAGCAGAAAACATAAAGCAATGATTATGAAAAGCAGCATTGGATCTGTTCTCTCCCTGGACCTTTACTCAGATGTGTTGAAGACGCCATAGCATTTGGTAAATATTCCAACGGTCGACCTGTCAGGGAGGTCAAACCCATCCATCAACCAGAGGCCTTCTACTCATTAAAGATTTATGTCCATTATTGCTCAAGATGGAAATTGTGTGAGTATTTGCAAGGAGTCATGTAGATCTTGTAGTAATCTGTGTGATCATAGATGTGTGTTTTTGGTAAGTGTGTAAATTTGGGTTTTTGTGAGGATTTGAGTGTGTGTGTGTGTGTGTGTGTGTGTGTGTGTGTGTGTGTGTGTAGAGTTAACGGTGTCTGAAGTGGCACGTGGTGAAGCCTATGACCTCTCTAAATCAGGGTACCTGAGGGTTCCACTTTTGACCTCTCTCTGCATCTCACTCTCTTTTGCTGTCCCAGGGGAACGCACAGTCCCACGGGACACTGAAACGACAGCAGGATGGAGGACGGCACGTGTCTGTATGAGTAGTGCATTTTAGACAGTCACCGTCTGCCCGTCCACAACCCCAACCCCCTTTCAGTCTTGTCCAATCAGGGTCTCAAAATATACTGTACCACTAAGACACAAGATTAAGATGCTTTTTGTAATTATTTTTATTATGAAAAACACCAAAGTGATGATAACAGATTGTAGAAATGTCTGTTCACTGAGTGGCCTGTGTGAGACACACACACTAACATATATAGATATACATTTATGCATATTCGTATGTGTCTGTGTCTCTATTTTGAATATTTATCTACTTCTACTTTAACTACACACACACGTGCATGTGCAAAGGCATTCAAAATTAGTTGCAGGATAAAGCCTTAAAATTCACAGCAATATAAAAATCAATCTCTATTGATTATTATATATGTAGGATAATATGAATGCTTTCTTATGCATAGATGGATAGATAGATGATACGCATAGCAAATCATGCATATATGCATACATGTACATATGCATTTATTTAGCATATATGTGTGTATGTGTATATATATGTATATATAATATATATATGTATATGTATGTTTTGCTATGCATATTATATATATATATATATATATATATGTAGGTGTGTGTATATGTATATATGTGTATATGTGTGTGTATATATATATGTATGTGTATATTTATGTGTGTGTGTATATATGTATGTATATATATATGTGTGTGTGTATGTATATATATATACATACATATATGTGTATATATATATATGTGTGTATATATGTATATGTATGTATATGTGTATATATATGTGTGTGTGTATATATATATATATATATATACATACATATATACACACACACACACACACATATATATA